>JAUMHL010000002.1:4515901-4568676 GCA_032362345.1 Sandelia bainsii | reverse complement strand
GATGTTTCTGAGGAGCTCTCCAGCCACTCATTCATTTGACAGAATGCTAGTAGTACTTATGGAGACAAACCTCTGTTAAAAAAATTAGTAGCAGGTTTTCAAGGCAACGCATGTTATTGAATTTCATTTTATGAATAAAGTAAAATGGATAAATAATATACTGTGGTTTGTATTTTTGTTGTTATAGTTTAAATGCTCTAGCATAATGATTTAAAAGGAAATATTGTGGAGTTATTGCATAACTATTGTAATATTAATATTGCAAATAATTTTAACCTAAGTCAACTTGAAATTTAGTGCATTAAACATAAAGTTTTAAATAGAATAGTTGAGAAGTGAAATTGATACTATAAATAAAATTAAGTTGAATAAACTTTGCATTCAGTGTATTGAACTTAAAATAACAATTGTAGTTACTCAGGTTTTTACATTAAATTAACTCAAGTTTTCAATACACATTACTTAATTTTTTTAAGGCAACAGGTTTCCTCAAATTTTTTAAGTAAACTCAACTTATTCAGGTTTACAGTGTAATCTCACATTCATTGATGCGTTTGTCTGTTTTAGTGCAAGATAATATCCAGTTATTAATACTATTACTATTACTGCAGTGCTGTTTTTCATGTTTAAATATGCACATCTTAATTAATGTTGCTGACACAGTCTAAATATAATATACTGTATAATGAAATTGCTTTTAATAATAAAAATAGTATTATATAGTATATTTGAAGTAGCAGCAGACAAGTCCAGTACATGGCAACAGACTAAACAAGCCTGTTTCACTGCAACAACAGTTGCACTGACAATAATGTTTAAATTCTCCATGGGCTTAAACCTGCATACATGATAAATACCAGGATATCTAAAGTGATACGCAGATTAAATTACATTTAGTGCTAGTGTTCATTGGCTGAATGAGCAGGGGGATTTTCTGTGCATGATTACAGGCGTGCTTGGAGGTGTAGCCTGGATGTGGGGTTGTTTTGGGGGACAGAGCATAAATTCATTGCATTGTTAATAACACTGGCGCAAGAACAAAATTCCCCCACAAGTAACATTACTTGTGGTCTGCTGTATGCTATTTCCTCATGTCAAGTATACAAAACAAATGGGATTTTCTTTTCTTTTCAAGGGTAGATCCAGGATCTTAAGAGCAAATCCACTGGGGAGGACATGTCAAAGGGCAACATTTAAAGTGAATGCTAATGGCTATCACTCAGACACCCCCATGGACCCAGCATGGGAGTCTGCCAAGGACCTTAAGACTAATACTACAGCTTGGAAACCACATAAAAACACAGCACAGACATACCGAGACTCACTGCGAAAGCATGAGAGGCTAAGAGAGATGGAGATACACAGGCTCACACATTCACAAAGAAAATGGATCTCTGCGTCCAACTGGCTTTCAGACAGACAGATTGTCTGCCTGGAGATAATAGAGCCTCAGAAGTGAGGACGAGGAGGCGCCTTGAAATTCATCTGTACAAAAAATGAGACAGAAAGAGAAGATGCGAGAAGAAGTCAGTATGAAAAAGGAGAGAATGAAGACGACATCTTGACAGAGTAATAGAGATAGGAAAGGCTCAGACAGAGAGGTGGCATATTAATTAGGGAGTAGGTTGATAACAAATGTATTAGCAGACCTCTGAAGGGAGGCAGGGGAGGAAAAGGGGTGAGAGAGATAGGAAAAGGTTAACAGAAAAAGGAAAGAGAGGGGAGACGCTGAAGAAAAAGGCAAGGAGAGACACAGGATAATTATGAATTAGTTGATAAAGAGGTAATAAATGTCCTGGAGGGGAGCAGAAGTGACAGAGACAGAGGACACAGAGGAGCAGTGGAGGGGAAAATGAGGACTGGGATCCTTTTGAAAATAAACTTTGAGCATCAAATAAAAAGTTATTACCACTTCTATTTATTAACTTTGATGAATAACACTTCACTTGTGATGTGGCGAGGTCATAAATGATTTTCTCCTGCTGGGAAATAAGCAACAAGACGCCCGATAAAGTGGTAATTTGACAGTGTGATTAAATTAACAGTGTGCTTACTCTACATACAGTATATTTCAGAAGAATGGTAAAATGCTGAAGCTGCACCATCACTGAACATATAAACCATAGTGTGACTTGCATGTTACAAAGTAATTTATGCTAAAAAAATGGTCGCAATCTCCAATTAGTGAATTGGTCCCAGCATCATGAAACCACACTTTAAAAATCACAAAGGCTGATATAAAAAGTACAATTCTGTGCACTCACTGTGGGACTTTAATCACATATAATGCTTTATTCATTTAAGACATTTCCTTAAAGAAGCTCAATCTAAATATTAATATTTCTGATTTCTCAGTCCCAAACCGTCTCACTGCTAATCCTTTTGGCTCTTCCCTTCTCTGGATAGCCCAAGGAACACACAGGCATACGCACACCCTGAGCGGCTCTTTAGGGGAACTGGGTCCTCTCCTCCATGGGAAATAAGAACCACTGAAATGTCTTTATTTCAATAATCATTGTGTAGTGTGGTTGAAACACAACAATATGTTGTAACAAACATTTTAACAAACTGTAGGTGCTATTGAGTTTTGAAAATGTGGGGGGGTTTGTGTGCGGGGGGTTTGTTTTCACCATCTTTGACGGTTCCCATGGATCACCTGTCAGTCAAACTGTTTCTCCACAGCCCTACCCAGAGATCATCCGTCAATCAAAAAGTGTGTGCGAAAACTTTATTTCCTGTTTTTTTTTATTGTGGGTCGAGTTTGATTTTGATTTTTCTTTTTACTGACAAGATATGCTTCTCACACTAGTTTGCCCATTTGAGTTAGTTGTGAAAGAGAATCATAAAACAAGTTGTTTGTGAGAAAATCCGTGAAGTTGAATGTGAATGACCTTTTTTCTTTTATAAATTCAATGTACATGACAACCACATTCATTCTGTAAATTCAGTCCTACGTGCTCCCAGAAATTAAGATATCAAAATGCTGCATTGCAACATGATGGCTCGTAGGACGTAGTAGGTCCATGTCAAAAATGTAGGTGCTGCGCTTTGATAAGAGCATCATTAGGCAAAGTGTTAGCAAATGTCTTCAGGGTTCTCATGTTAACACTGCAGACCAATTACAGTGAAACACTGTACACACACACACTTGTTCCCTTTTTCTCCTTTTATTCTGTGTTTCCGTGGGCCTCGCTGCCTCTTTCTACCCAGTGTAAATAATGTAATTTGTCACAGACAGGCCTCCATGTAGGAGATGACCTTTGGAAACCTCACAGTAAATTGGCCTCGGCTAGAAAAGCTACGTCATTAGCCTATTCCGTCTTTGTCTCGCTCTCACGTCCTCTATGTCTCCCCGCTTTCAAATTCAGTTTTATTATTTATGTTTAATTTTAAATTCACTGTTTAATCTACTGTCCTGTGAGGCTAACTAGCTCGAGCTGCCCGTGTCTTTCTTTCTTTCTCTCTCAAATGTGCCACAGCCAGACACACACACAGACACCACATCACAAAGACCTGTTAGGAGTCATTTTTAGGGGGTTTTCACAGGCTTTAGTATTTTCACTGAAAAACTCTCAGCAGCTTCATGTTCCTTGTAAAGTCTCTCTTGTATATTTGTATTGTAGGTACAATATGTTGTGAAACGTCTGCACTCACTCTGCCTATAATGATATAAAGTAAAAACCGGCACCAGATAAGATAACCTGTAAAAAGTGAATGTAACTGAATTTGTTATTGTACTGTATTGTTTTTGTAAAGGTTCAGGGAGCTAACACACCCCTACCTAAGATGCTGCCTAGCATTGCATCAACACGGCTACAAAGAGGACACAGGTAACATACAACTGAATGAAATGATTAGCCATGTCTAATTAGATTAATAGTTGTTGAAATATTACTTCAATAAATCAGTCTGAACAGCAGCACACACCGTTGCTGCTGTGAGCTAGCTAGATATTTTAAATATTGTTAGCTGCTTGCAGTTAGAAACAAGCTAGCGTCAGCTTCCTCTTCCTAACCAACTATTGTAAAATGTAATTTTTATACAAATAGTAACTACAACCTACCAGAAACAAAACACAAATAACAAAAGTCTCTATTATAGAATTAATCTGTTTTGATATCTGAAAACTATAAGAGCCTTAACTTAGCTGCTAGCTAATTTCAAATTTGTGGGAAACAAGGGCAGGATGCAGATACCGTAAACCAGTGGTGTCCAAAGTTTGGGCCAGATTTGCTAGACTCCTGGGGGCCGAAGGCCCCTTCAGATATTTAGTAGAACATATGTACTGTTTTATAACAATATTTATAATTTTCATTGTCACAATTAGCATTTTAAATGGCATTGTAACAAATGAACAGGGGTGAACAAATAAAAAAGACTACTTGTCCGCCCTTGGCTCTGTGTTAGTGTGCAGTTAGTGAGTACATGCATTTGTTTGTTATGGCCGGGATGCAAACTCGGAACTTTGTTGTCAGAGTGCACCTCCTCACCATCTGAGCTAACGGGGACGGCGCACAATTCGTGAAATGGCGTTGTTTAAGGTGTGTGTGCGTGATTGTATGCGGTGGGCTGGTCTGGGCTGAGATGCCAGCACCAATTTTTTTGCTCCTCTAAATAATACATTTTAAAACCGAAGCTGCGGGCCATATAAAATCTGACTGGTCGGACTTTGGACATGCCTGCTGTAAACTAAATAGGTAAAAAGACGTTTAAAAACAACATAAAGATGAAATAATAATGCATTCTTTTTTTTTTATTCCGAACATGCAAGTAAGAAAAGCAGTTGTCTACATTAATTTATTCATGCATTGATTTTATTTTGTAATGTCTTTTTGTTTCCATTTATTTTTTCACTTAGATGTGTACTTGTATAGTTTTCTGGTTGCAGGGCAGGTGTGGGTTTATAAAACTGGGCCTAAATGTGGAAGAAACATCACATTGTTTTGGTGTTTTTATCATAATAATGTTGGACAAGACGAAGATGAAGCTGCTAAAACGCTGGAGTTCAGAAGGCTAAAACACTCCACTAACAATATGTCTGTGGAAAGCCAGGATGAAGTCAGCTCTCTGCAACCTTTAAGTACTCTCTCTCCCTCCCTCACACATGCACACACACACAGACACACGCACGCACACAGAGTTATACAGATATACAGACACAATGTAGGTATCAGCAGTATCACAAGTGCCAACTACAGCAGAGAGAACTACTGGAGCACTGGGTTCAAGGCAGGGTGTGCATGTTTGTGTGTGCCCAAAAAAACAGAAGAAGAGAGTGTGTGTGTTTGTGTGTGCGCGCGCGCGCGTGTTTTTGAGTGCATGCCTTATCATTCCTCAGCACTGTGTTCTTCTTGGCAGATGGCTCTGCCAACTCCAAGACCTGGTGTGTGTGTGTGTGTGTGTGTGTGTGTGTGTGTGTGTATTGTCTTGGTATCTTGGGGGCACAAGGGCAAAAGCTACCTGGTGTTGACTGCCAAGTCTCTTGCTCCCTCGTGCTCTCTCTTTCACTAAATCCTCCAACACACACACACACACACACACACACTCCTGCTGCTTTGCCTTGCCCAGTCATGACATTTATTGCATATGCGAATGATTTTTGTTTTTTAATAAGTAACAGTGGTTAAAGCTGTTTTAAAAAGATACGATAGTAAAGGCAATGATAGCGTTCATTTTTACTTCCATTACTTGGATTGGCAAGCTAATTAATGTTACCGATAGCAGTAGTTGTATCTGTATACAGAAATACACTGAGCTTGAGGTGATCACGGATTCCAACGTACTGCTGATTAACGTCAGGGACTCATGTTATCATCACAGACTTCATTAACTATATAAACGGATTACTAATTCAAATTTCACAACAAATTAAGGAACACTACATCAAGCAAATACTTGATTACCTAAATAAACTCATTCTTAATTAGTTTTAACAACAAATTAGAGAATGTACATTTCAAGCAAAGCTCTTCATTAACTAATCTGACCTATTACAAATTGAATTCCTACAGCACATTAATATTATCTGATGCAAACTGTTTACTAATTAAATACATTTATTACTAAAATAATAAATACGCAATTCATTCTACTACTGACTTCCAGAGTGTCCATCTATGCTGATAGATGCCTGATGAATTTTACAAAATCAGTTTTTCCCATTCATTTTGCCCAAATCCCAGTGTTGTGTATGCGAATGTGGTTCAAAAACTCGACAGCATATCGCCCTCGTCTTATCTCTCCTCTGTGCATTCTCTGATAAAGAAAACTACCCCGAAAAGTAATCTTTAAAAAGGCATAAAAAGGACTGTGGAGCAATAACTACACAGATAAATGTGAGTGTAGTGAAACACCGGGAAGACAACGACTCTGCCAATATTAGAACAGCAGCTACAACAGAAGCTTGGTTGATCTGATCCCATGGGGAAGATCTGGTTCAGTTATGTGCGCTATTCTGCTTTATAGTCTAATTAGTAGTTACAAGGCTTTTAGTCACATCTATTGACAAGGCAATTGCAATTTCTGCACACCATTAATAGAAAATAATACCTTTAAACGGTGCAACAATCTCCATTTCAGCTTATTTGGTTGACACAATAAACCTCCAGCAGCTTAAACAGCTTTTGATGCGGGGGAGCAGTCTATCTTCTCTTCTGTAAGTCTTTTTTAATAAAGATATTGCAGCTCAGAGAGACATACCTCAGTTTAAGTACTTGAGCTGCACTCAACGGTGACTTTTTACTGTACCTCATTGAGCCACTGAGAGCTTGTTGGGTCTTATCATCTCATGGTAATTTCCTCTGTGTGAATTCATGTTGTATTTTATTGTTTATTTATAGGTTCATTATCTGTTTGAACTTTAGCTCAATTCATTTTTTTAAAGATATTTCTAATAGAGAAAAACACAAGCAATATCTAGCTTTTTGCATTTATGATAAATGATGAAAAATCTGAACAAATTTAATTGTGTAATTTGACATTTTAAGATAACCACTACACACTAATCAGATTTGCTGAAGGATGTGATGTAATTCCCTCAGCAAGTCAATAAATATAGATTGACTTCTTGAGAAAAAGGTGTTATAGCTAATTGCCATATTTAACTTTACTAGGCCCAGTGACCTTTTAGCTACAGTGGATACTCTATGATCCAACCTAAAAGGAGACAGTGTGCCACAGAAATGTCTCGAGGCCAATCGATGCTGTCACAGTATCCATATTCCTGGGATTCTTTAAGGAGCAAAGAGTCGAGAGGTTATTCAGAGCTGGTTACCAGAGTTCCTGCAGACTCAACTGGAGCAGGTAGAATCCCACCTGCATCTACACCAGATCCCAGTCAGTGCCTTGAATTACCCATAGTGTGAATGGTTGTCTGTCTCTGTATGTGATAGACTGGCGACCTGTCCAGAGTGTATCCCGCCTCTCACTCAGTGACAGCTGGGATAGGCTCCAGCACTCCCGTGACCCTCGAGAGGACAAGCGGTTAGGATAATGGATGGATGGAAGTGTTTATAACAGAACATATGTGTTTCTGTCGCCTGCTGAGGTGTAAATAATGGCTGATGAAGCCTCCAAGACCTCCAACACCCCTGAAGAAGTTGCAACATTCAAATCTACCCTGAAGAAGACAGATGGCATACAGCATGTTTATATTTTGGATACTTAATGCGTATTTCATAATTTAGTCTTCATTATTTCTTCTTTACATGCTCAACATTTAACAGGCTCTCTCCTGGGTTGGGAATTGTTGAATGGCCGAGGTGTAACACTGTTATGGTTAATGTTTCTTTTGAATGGATGAACCTCAAAATACATTTTAGTCAGTGTTTTTTCTTGAGACGAGCTACAATGCAAATGCGTTTTATGTCAGTTTTTCCTGAGGGTTTTACTTTCCTCAGATCTTTTTTGCTTACCTGTCGTTACTTTGAATGGCTTCTTCGTGACTGGTACTGAGCTCAAGCTTTGTACATGGAACATGAGATGGTGTCATAAGACTGTAGATCATAATGTCAGGTACGACATACAGTTGCCTTGTACATTTCGTGTTTGTATCAAAGACAACTTGGCACGATAAATAATAAGTTTATAACAAATGTTAAAGAAATAAAACCGTGTTCAACTTTTCCATGAATATAGTGATAAACCTGCAAAATACCTGACAAAACGTTTGATGAAAGTGTTTTTGCATGAAAAGAGTTGGTTTAATTCAGGGTGGTAAAATTGATTTCAGTATATTTATTATATACTATTTTATCTGATATTTTCAGCTCACTTTGTACTCATTATTATTTTTTGCATCAAAAGAAGAATTCTGAGAATTTGTGAATTAATAGTGAATGTCCTGACCTTAAACCTGCCACCCACTTATAAGGAACCAAAGTCAATTTCAAAAGCGTCCACTGCGATTGATGAAGAAAACATAAAGCGAGTAAAGACTCTGCACCAGATGAGCATAATAGTGACTTTGATGGACCACGATGAAATGAAATTCTGTGTGACGCTATCGCTGATTTCTTCTCATCTTTAAGGGACACAACCTGCCCCCCTTTTTCTCCCCAAATGTCAAGATTTACGGTGGGAGGAGGGGGACAACAGGAGTCTTACTTCTTGGTTGGGCAAAATTTCACTGATAAAGATAAATGTTCTGCCGTGGGTTTTATATCCCATCCAGATGGTTACTATTTTATTTTCTTATAAGCCACTTAAGAAACTGAACAGATGGCTTAGCTATTAATATGGAGCTTGTGAAAACCCTAAAACGTCTATGCTCCATCTCTCAGCCGAAGATATGAGCCTCAATTTACTCTTTAATATTTTTAACAGTTGACCTCCGTCTTTGTCCCAGTTTAATGTCCAATTTTTATACCTTAATTATCACATTTTACTTTAGATAAAAGGTATTTAGAAAATATGATTTGATAATATAAGTGGATTATCCGAACAATGAATTCAGAGGCTTCAGCTCCTTAATTATGATTTCCAAAGATACTTGCAACTAAGGCTTTTTATTATTTCCACCACTACTTTGATAACTGACAGCACCATTTCACTTATTGTACATCTTGTGTTTTTTTCTGTAGATATCCTCTGCAAGGTTGGAAGATCTGTTAAAGCTTAACAAAATAAAAGGAAGAGTGGGGAAATGAGCTGTCAGCAGTAAGGGATGATGACAAGTGAAAGATATCTGTGAGAATGCAAAAACTGTATCCAACCATAGTGGAGCGATTGGGCTAGTTTGCTTCATTCACATCTCCTCTTGAGGTATGGCAGACACATTTTTAATCCTAATAAGTGACAGATGTGATACTTGGACTGATTGGCTGTTTATGATCCTGTGTTCTCTAATGATCCTGGATCTAAATCCTAAAGGAAACCGAGAGAATACATTAAGTTGATTTGGAAATTCTGTCTCATTACTATTTGGACGTCCTTGTTAAAATGTATAAACAGCTGGAGAGACACATCTGTATAATATTACACTCTCCAAGCCTGCAGTCCTCACAATTACTCTTTGGCACAGAATTGAATAAATACCTCTGGAATACATTAAATCTGCAAACAAAATCTGGAGGATCTCATTAGAGCAACTTTAATACAGATCATAAAACTGCTCTAATCAACTTTTTTAGGTTAGATTATTGTGTGTCATTTGATAATGTCAATTGTACTGACAAACCAGAGCATTTTAGCATTTTTCACCTAATTTATTTATTTATCTATTGGCCCGCAACCGTACTGATTTCAGTGAGTGTTATTTTTGGCTGCAGCAGGCACAAAAAATCTCCTAACAACCAACAATACACCACATGAACAGTACCAAATTGAAGAAGTCAGCAACTAGCTAATGAGCATAGCCAAGCGTTTAGATTGTGACCCTGTTTCTGCACAATTTAAAAAATGATACTGTAAATATAAATGCATTGTAAAAACATTGTATCAAAACATAATAAAAGATGTGATTATGTTTCCTACAAAACATTCATTGCAGCTGTAGCTTAGTTGCACAGCAACGTCATTTTTAGGAGACGGGGATGTAATATGTTAGCACTGGCTTGTTGCACTTCCCCCAAAAATTGATTAAAGCTGATTTTTTTTTTTTTAAGCTGATTCTGTGTTTCCAACAATGTTTTCTTCACATTTGTGTTACTTGAAAATCTAGAAAACATTTTTTTATTGTATTAAGTATTTTAAGGTTATCATACAAAAATGTCAAACATTCTCTGGTTTCAGCTTCTTAATTACAAGAAGTTGCTACTTTTGTGATGTTACACATCTACATTTTAATGTTTTATTAACTTAATCTTGTCTCACTTTTTTTCAACAATCAGAAACACGACTGAAAATCTGTAATTATTTGCAGCACTAGTCCTAATTATTCATGGTTTATTAGTGTGTTAGACGTTATTTTATATCTGATGTTTTTTTGTTGTGAATTTCAGAATTGATTGGTAATTACTGGTATGTATTTGTTTTTTGCACTTGTGGCATTAATGAAGGTATAAAATAAAGTGCGTATTTAGTTTTTTTCTCATCTAACACTTCAGAACCATGGACAGTGACTGACTCCTGGTAATCTGACTGGTTTTACCAGCTTCTTCACACCTGCTGACAGAGCTCCCATTATCCAGCCCTGAGGGATAATTGCACCACCAATATGGGATAAAATGGGATTTCTTTCAGACACAAGTCTTCCTTCAGCGTTATCTGCTGTTAGTTGCAGAGAATTTGTTTGTGAATTCTTGTCACTTTGGGATGAGACACAGCTTCCTTTCACAGCCTCCGAGTCGCTGATGATGTTGGTGTGAAGTATCGTCAAGAGGAGCCGGTTTGGCAAGCTGAAGCCGATCACGCGGCGAGGAGAAATTTCAGCAGCGTAATGAATAATTTGGGGCATACTGAGCTTGCACGTGTGACTGAGCTGATTGAGAGCTTGGGAGGATTGACGGGCTGATTGAATACTGGACTGTGAGACTTAACATCAAATGCATTGACTATAAATTGACTCTGTCACCTCTTTTCCCCAGAGATTTCATCTTCTCGTCTTGCTTATCCCCAGACTCTGTTTTTGTATGGCCACTTTGAACACTTTTAATCCATTTTTCTACATTTTATAGCTGCATAAAAAGAAAAACAACTCAAAGCTCCAACGAAATCTAGTAGTCATAAGAAAAAGAGTAATAATCAGAGTCCTGCCTGCAGATGTGAACTGTTGAGCTCCAAAACACGCAGCTGGAATCTTAGAATTCCATGCTGACGAAATGTGTAATCAATTCCATAATTAACTACTTAAATGGTTCAACCAATCACCATCAGTGTCAATTAACATTCAAAGCGATCTCCCCCAGATTCCACTGCCATGATTAGCCAGCTACATGATGGGCAATTACAGTGAGGAGTACGCAATATTCAATGCAAGTCCTATTACAATCATACAAAGCCTTCAGATCTCCAAGTGAGAGAATGAAACAAGGAGTGAGACGGGAGGGGGAGGAGGAGGGAGAAAGAGCAACAACGAGGAGAAGAGAGAGGGTGTTTCTTCAGGAGGAGGAGGAGACCCACAGTGTTGGATTCGCTCAGATTTAACAAAGGCGTGGGGAGCTTCAAGATTGTTTTCTCTCTCGTTCTTTTCCCTTAAAGGGAAAATCCACTGTCAAACAGGAGGCACACATCAATGACGAGTGACAGACTTTTAACTCCAATCTGAGTGATTTTCATGGTTTCTACTGAAGGTGTGCGTCGCCTTTCATGCCTGTGAAATCCATTGTTACATTTTTAGGAAAAGAAGTCCATTCGAAAATAACTCTCGCTCTCTCCAGTCTGTGTTTCATCTTCCAGTGGCAGCGTTATCCTCCTTACAATCTAGAGCCCATTTTAACATTTATTAGCTCAGGGCTGCTGGATACATCAAAGCAGCTTTCCAGAGCTATTGGCAGAAGACACTGGTTAAGAGCAGCAGCATCATGTGCTGCACTGGCTCCATTACAAACCAAATACATTTCATCATGTTTTCTTTGGCCTGGACCGTGGACAAAAGCTTAATTTATTGAAGCATTTGTATTTGGTTGGTTTAAGGGCTCAGCATGCTTGAAATGAACATCAGGATATAATGTGGCATCCAACCATGTTTAAAGGCCAGAGCTGTTCCAAATGGTCATATCTGAGAGTGCTACTGTCATGTCCTCTTCTGGCTGCATGCTTCTTTCACAATCAGCGCACACTCTCCTCACAACGCTTTTCTCGTGTGGCACCTGTTTGCATGAACAGAAAGTGATGGAGGATTGTCAGATTTGGAAAGTAAGAAAATTTGATATGTTGCTGGGTTTTTTTCTCTTTTTGACAAAGATGTTGAACTTAAATTTCACGAATAATTAAAATATTTAAATAATCTCAAGTGTTTCAACGTTTTAAAATAAGTTTTAGAAACACAGACGACCTACGCTCTGTACAGTCCCTGTCCCTGAACGTGCTGCTGATGTCAGGAATGGTCACTCATGCTACATGGTGTACTCCTGTGCACAGTAGGTCGGCTTACAACAAAAAGAAAGAAAATATCTGACATACAATAGAATTTATATTATTTGCTAGGCTCATTCATCATTTTTGTGAGCCGCTATTAAAATGCGGGACACTCCCATAACTTCCAGGAAAAGTAGGATGTTTGCTTGTTTAACAGGTATTTTCATAAACTGTTTTCATTGGCTTTTTACTCGCTTTAATCGTGCATACAGTAACAAGTCAAGTTGTTACGACGTGCTGTAATAAACTGAAAAGTCTCAGCTAACCTGGGCTCCCTCTGTTCTCCTGCCTGCTGTCAGGTCTGTGTGGAGAGGACAGAGGCTTCGGCACAAACACTGTAACTGTACTTCCACATCCGCTAACCTCACTCACTGCTCACTTCAAGTGCTAGTGAAATACATCCCAGTGAGTAACTCGCACTGGTGCGCCCAAATGATTTTACGCATTCATATGCTGTAATTTTCATTTGCATCTACGATGTGCGAGATACTTGAGAAAAAGGAAAGAAACCACAGTCAAAAGCTAGGAAACATAACATAAATACCAGATTAATCAATGTGCTTCATGACACTGAAGCAAAAAACAGCACTGCCTTAAAAAACGTTTCCTATAATCACCTAATGCTGCCACCTTTGCTGGCTGGTGAGCATTCAATATGATGACCCGTGCCTCCAAATCAGTTTTCACCTGTCACCTGGCCAAACCATCAGCAGCTGCTTTCTTGCTCTCCTTTTTTAATCAGCCGTTTCTTGTACATTTACGTGTTTTCTTTCCTGTAGTAAAGTGTTTTTCTGTGTGTGTGTGTGTGTGTGTGTACCCAATTTCCCATCAGAACCCACTGACAGCCGCAGCGTGATGGAGTGGTGGCAGCGGGGAGGGTTACATGTGTAGACACCTTGAGCTTGTTGTTGAGCCCTGAGCAGCTCCACTCCAGCAGTGGGGGGTTAAGTACCTTGCTCCGGGGCCTTTCCATGGTGGCTGCTGAGGGACAAGCAGTGTGCGGCACTTTCTCTGTTCACACCGTCCCTGCTGGAATAAGGTTTCAAAACAGCAACATGGTTGCCAAGTTATCGTGCTCCCACTGTAATACATAGTTGAACTGGAGAGACTGACTGATGCTGCACCTCCTACAAGCCTCCTTACTAATTTATCATTAAATCAAAGTGCACTAAAATATGTTCAATACAGTATTAATCCAGTATGTAACATCTGTAGTAATACCTGTCCGACAATGTTTTTTATTTTCATTACATGTTTTTTTTTATAATTCTATTTATCTAGAAGCTATTCTTGACATTGCCCTTTATTGCTTTTATATGAACAGGCCTGATAAGCATTTGAACAGCTATATAGCACTTGTAAAACACTGCACACAAGCACACTGGTAGGATAACAGTTAATGCACAAACTATGTAACCACAAAGTCCCTGGTTTGAGTCCAGCTGGGGACCTTTATTCCATGTGACACCCTCTGTCTCTCCCCACGTTGCCTGTCTGCCTCTCTACTGTCAAGCTATTTCATAAAGGCCAAAAAATAATCATGAAATAAAAAATACTGCACAGACTGCTCTGAAAAAAAATCCACTAAATCAATATAATAAATTCCAAATCATGCAGAGAGACAGAATTACATTTAACTTCTTGTAACTCAGTTTTCCTCCAACATCCTTTGGCCTCCCTGTTGTTTAAACTGTTCATTCGCACCTCTCCCCACGTGAGTCTCTGCTGCATACAGAAGAACTTCACTGAGGACTGTAACGAGAAGCAGTGCAGCACTGTACAGTATGGATTCCATCATTTTGAATTTCTGAGGCCAATACTGATATCAAGACTTGGAAGTTGGAAATGGGAAACGATACATTTGGATGATATTGGCCGATATCAGTCTGGCTAATTTATCCTGCCAATATTCTTTTTCTGTTAAACAATTAAGAGTTTATAATGTAGATATAGTTTAAACAAGAGTGGGAGATGCCCACCAGTATAACACTGGCTTTTTAAGGCTGATACTGATATTTGTGGGTTTAACACCTGTGATGATATATTAGTCCAACAAACATTTAGATGATTTTTTTTTTCTTTTTTAACAATTTGACAAAGAAATGTAAAGGGCGGGGCATTTTACAGTTAAGAAATAAACCTGTTACTTCTCTCTGGTGGACAAACTATAGAACAGTGACGATTTATAAAACTATATTTTTACCATTTCTAAACCTCGATGAACTTATATGGGGCAGATTAAGACAGTTTGGCTGATTTACCAGTGAGGCTCTAATCACCAGGTTCCCAGAGCCTAATTAAAGGTGATGTCTTCACAGGTCTTGTTATGTCCTGACAAAACTCCCATAACATAGACTGTATTTAACTTGCAGTGACAGTAAAACTCAACAAATCTTCACTTCAGAGAAGCTGGAACCAATGAATATTTTCTTTACTATGAGAATGATTTGTTATTTTCTGACAGCCTGGTTAATCAACTGACTGTTTCAGAGAAACCAAAAGAAAGAGGGTGCTTAAAACATCCAACATAGGCCTGCAAATGAGTCCATTCATTCACTATTTATTTACAGTACAGTACTATTCTGCATGGAGAAGACGTAGTTATAGCATTAACCACGTGACTGCTTGACTACAGAAATGCACAATCAACACATTTGCACATACACATCCCAGAAAAACATTTTAACACAATTTCACATCATGGACTCCACCAGCACCCTGTGCTGCACAAGGTGGACGTTAGAAACTCCTTTAAACTCTCAACTCAAGCACTTCTTCAAAGAAAATTACATTTTCAGGACTAACATAAAACAAACAAACTCGTGTGTTGTCTTACGTGAGGACACAAGTTCGTTGATTCACGCTGTTTTTGTTGTTTCTCTCTCCCATCACCGCCGCGTCACCGCCGCTCTGTCAATTCCCCCCGGTGCGCTCTCACACGAAAATCAAACATTCCTCAATATCTCAATGAGACGGCAAAAGCCGGCGTTGTGTACATGCGCGTGTTTGCATGCGTGTGTGTGTGTGTGTGTGTTTGCAGGCTACGCGTGCGTGCCTCCCGGTCCGTCTCAAGCAACAACGGCAGCTTTACGGTGACAAAGAAACAGGGTTTGCACGATTTCTCCGTGGTGTCACTTTGGCTCCTCATCTCCAAAAAAAAAAAAAAAAAAAAAAAAACGCGATTTAAAGGCCAAAAGCAGGGGTGCCATGTCCGCCCTCATCCCTCTTTACAGACTCTCCGCGTTAAATGCAAACATGCGTTTACAAACACAGAAGATGATGAAGCAGCGTGCGCAGGACTTACCATGGTTGTTCAAGCTCCCAGTCTCTGAAAAAGTCGAATTCAAAGAGATCCATTGCTGCTCCGGCTCCTGCTGCTGCCGCTGCCGCTGCTGCTGGTGGTTAAAATCCAAAGCTGGTGCTACGTGGTTCTACATGGGCTACTGATACTGAGTGTGCGTGCGTGCGTATGTGTGTGTCAGAGAGAAGGAGAGTATACACAAGCTGCTGCTGCTGCTGCTGCCGCTGCCAGGAAGCTGCTACGTGGTCGAGGCAAGCTGACAGCCAGGCAGAGGTGGAGGAAGAGGGAGCGAGAGAGGGAGAGAGAGAGCACACACATACACAGAGACACAGTGAAGAAGGCTACACAAGACAAGTCACACTGAGATATTCACTGCAAAAAAATGTTCCTACATAACAAGTGGAGCTATTTATATTGCTTGATTTATACAAAAATAATCACTTCACTCCCCCTCCAAAAAAACAAACTGTGCTGCCTAATGTGAAACAGTGACTTGGCAACAGCTGGAGGATGATTTAAATGCACTTAAAAAAAAAAAATTTAAAAAAAAAAGGTGAAACGATCAGATTGGTGTTGGTCTTGCAGGGAACCACACTTTATGATCAGTGACACACTTCTGACAACATGTGTGTGTGTGTGTGTGCTCTGAGGACTCACTCCCTCTCTGCTAGAATGAAAGTTGACAATCACCCATCTCAAAATCTGTAAGGATTTTTTTTCCTACATTTTACCTCTAGTCATGACCCCCCTGAAAAGAAAAGTGACATGGACTCTCTGCATCAAAGCTATGACAGTGACGTGGAAATGCACTAGATCACTGAGTCACGAGGAGTCTGGTAGTCCGGATACAGGTTGTGCAGGAACACATGGTGCACAGTGAAGAGCTGCAGCCCTGAAGCTCCACACATTGTGACAGCTTCTATATCTCACCGTATTTACTAAATGAACTGAATTTAATTATGTTTTCTGTAAATTTGATGTAACTAATAGTAAATACACTAAATCAACTTATGTTTAAATGTAATCATTTAATAACCCACTATGTGTCACTGTGAGTAAATGTGCTCTAGAATATAAAATTCTCTCCAGGTTATTAAAAACTTCTAGATTCCCAAACAATCCTAAGGAAATGACCTCAGTGTTCTCTGTGGTGCCTGTGGCTCTGGTGTTTAGTATCAGTTGTGTCATTTACTGAATACAATTAGCAGTGTTAGCCATGGAACTCTTTTCTTGCAACCGCAAAAACACATCGAAACTTTCTAGAAACAAAAAAAACAAAAAACGCTGAGGGGCACTTTATTCACGCACAGGAGCAGACATCATTAACAAAGCTGAGACACACACTGGATTAAATATCAAACTCTACTGGACTGAGCAGTAACGCAGTCAGAGCCTGAAAAATGCTGGAGTTTTGTATTAAGTATTGATATATGGCTAGTATTTGTTTTTAAAAATCACATAAATTAATAATTTGTTACTTCTTTTTTTCCCCCAGTATCGCCTTGCAGCTTCTCCTTCTTCTTCCTCTTCTTGCAGTTAAGTGGCCAAATATTTCTGAGCCACAAAAATTGGGGCTCCGTGAATAAAATTTTTCTCTTTTTTGTGATTGGTTGACCACGATGTCAGTGTGACGTAAACAGTTTATACATTTACAATCGTTGTCCTTTGTCACGTTTTGCTATTATGTTTTTCCCTTGCCGTGTCTTTATTACTTTGTTGGACAGAAACTTACAGCTACAATATGCAGCTTCAGCTAGCACCAGCATGAGACTTGATATCAATCTTCTCCACTGTCCCTGCTCTACTATGCTCTGCTACTCCCTGCTACACTCCACCATACTCTGCACAGCTCTTCACGTTGTCGTCATTATCAAATTACAGTAAATAAAAATGCACCAAAACATGAGAATCAGGCAGAAATAATGGAAATTCTCTGATTGGTTAGAAGAGAGAGCCTCGCTCAAATACTTTTACAAGAGAATATCTCTGTACTATTTGCAGGATGTTCAGTGAGTCTGAATCAGGAGGCGTCGACAGCACCGGTGCATGGTAAGTAGATGTACCTGAGCTGCTGCCTCCGTGAGTGTTTTGACACTTACACTGTTGTTTCTATTCTAAAGCTGCTGTATAGCCACACTGAGCCTATTAAATCTACTTTATCAGAAAACTTCACTTTAAAATATTTTTTACTTACTTTTTGCTAATTGTTCATAGTAATATGTGCAGTTTACTGACTGCTGCATTACAGGACTCACTTGTCTCTGTAATTTTGCTTCCAAGTTGTCTTCTGCAGCTTCAGTGAATTACCCTTATGCTGTATGAAATGTTTCTAGAGAGACTTTGCACTGCATAGTTCTAGGTCCAGGTGGTCTTTGAACCCCTAACAAACTCTACTTGCCACCTGGTTTTGCAACTTCATCTGACCACTTCACCTTTGTTTTAGATCATCCAATGCACAAGTGTGTTAACAATAGTTTAGCAGCTCATCATTCGCATCCTCTATTGTGCACTTGCTGCAACACATGCCCGGTGGCACGTTTTGCTGTTTACGCCTCGCTATGAATAATGATTGACCAGATGGTTGAAACTTCTCACTCAGCATGTGCGATACCAGTAGCTGTAACTGTGGTTCCTTTGTGACACCACTGTCCTCTCCTTTAAAAAAAAAAAAGTCCTCCTACGCTAAAGCCTGCATGTTTTTACCCATCATGAGAGAACATGGGAAGTCCAAATGTATCGGGAATAATGTTTGAAGATGTTCTGCAGGCTGTGTGTGTGTGTGCGCTAGCGTCTTTGTTTTGGATGGTGCGTCACTGTGCTAGTATGTGTGTGAGGACGTGTGCTTGAGTATTTTGGTCTGGTCTGGGGCAACATGCCAGCCCGACTCTGCATCACAGTCGGCAAGTACAAACAGCATTGGAGGGGAGGGGAGGAGAGGAGAGGAGAGGAGAGGATAGGAGAGGAGAGGAGAGGAGAGGAGAGGAGAGGAGAGGAGAGGAGAGGAGAGGAGAGGAGAGGGTTAACAAAACAGCATGAAGGCATAAAAACACTTCTGAGCATAAGCAATATTCTCTGTAAGTACTGTTTTATGACCTTGGTCAATTCAAAATTCCAGACATCTCAGCAGCTTTAAAAACACCACATCGAAATTCCACCAGTTTTCAAGGATTTTAAGCACCTGCAAGAACACTGGATTGTGTGTGTGTGTGTGTGTGTGTGTGTGTGTGTGTGTGTGTGTGAGAGAGAGAGAGTGCTATCCAAAACTAGGTCAGACACTGAGAGACAGACAATGACTGGAGACAGGGAGAGGAGAGGGTAGACAGATGTGGCAGAATTTAAAAAAGCAATTGTAGGATGAGTTGATGAAGAATTACATATTTAGAAAAAAATATTAAGGGAGAATTTACAGAGAACTCAACACCAGTTCATTTCCAAATCTTCACTAGAGTGGCTGTTTGTTTAGAGATTACAATCCTTTTTTGTTGGCGTCTTTTACAGTAATGTTCAAGCAACATCTGTGCCAGTAATTCAGATTTTAATGATGACACGGGGAGCGAGAGTCTCGAACACAGACGCCGAGCTGCAAAGAAAAACAAACATAAAATAGTCAGGAAGGACTGAGTCTTCAGCTTTGGGCTCATTATACTTGCTGTGTATCTTGCAGAAGTTGAGAAGTGCATGTCATGAATTTACAATATGTAACCAGACTTTCTCCCTCTCTCTCTCCCTGGCTCCTGTAGTAATAGTAGTGAATCAACACAGTGCCACAGCTCCACCATGTGCTTAAATATCAGTATTACAATATTTGCCATCACACTTTTCATCATGGGCAAAAATGTAATGCTGGTCATGATCAACACACAGTGCATTCCAGTTCTTGCTATAGTAGTGTAGTAGTTTCAGGCGCTGAGTAATTTCGGGCTGGTCAGAGCGCCCATGATAATAATAATAACTAATAATAATAATAATTAATGTGATATTGCCTCTTATAAAGTAATGAGATCAAATGAGCAGTCTTCAGCCTCTATCATATTAAACATTACTAATAAGTAAATCAGCACTGAACAGGTAAATCATTTTAATGCAATCATGCATCAGTTTGCATGAACTTAACAGCTAGTTCAGGTCCAGCACTTGACTAAGCTCCTCCAAAATGTACATTTGATTCCTTTTGAGCCTTGGCTCTAAAGCCCCGCAGGAGAGCCTTGCGTCCTTATCTGGTCATTTCACTAACGGGCCAAACATACTCATCCTATTCAGGGCCACAATGTTTTATCATACAAAGTGGCACTGAATGATATAAGGATGTGTCACTGAAGACACATCCAAGGTAGGTGATGGGCCTTAAGGTCCAACCAGCCTTCTCAGGTGCTACGAAAAAAACTCCTGTGTCCTGTGTCTTCAAAAGTAACACCTTTGTTTGAGAAAAAAAATACATTGTAGTTTTGTGGGGTCTCTTTTAATACAATGCCTATTTAAAGTGAATACTGTGCATTATACAGGTATAAACACAATAAAGCTGCAGCAGTAAATATCTTTATATTAATAAAGGATCAAATGACTATGCATAATGTCAAATGGGTTGTTTGTAGTGAAACTATTAACTGTATGTCCTCTCTGCTCTACAGAGTGTCTTTTAGCTCATAGTTTTGGTTCATTCTTACTACTCTCATTAGATTCATTTCCAGCAGAAACACAGAACTGCTTTCAGTTTATAATGATAAATCTACTGTACATTAACTGCTCAGCACCAAACTGAAGACGGACAACATTGGCAACTAACTGCAGCCAGGTATTTTTTCTCAGGAGTTGGTGGAGACCATAGAGGCAAATGAAGAGAGTGAATATTGGGCTGACATTCATCATGTGACCTGAAACAAAGCTCATAATAATGTTGCTCAGTATGTGTTAAATGTGTAAATAGGCAATTGTTTGAAAAAACATTAACCAAGTTTACTTTATAAAAGCAAAGACGCTCCTACATTCAAGGCATGAAAATATTTTTATAATAGTGTATAAATTTCACAAAAGAACTTATAACTACAACATAATGTTTTTTAGCAAGACAGCAGCTCCACTATCTAGTTTTTTCAATTAGCAAAATGCCCACGAGCCTCCACTGACCAGACTGCACAAGTAAATGTATACAGAGCTGTCTCTTGGCATAGTCCTAGGCCTAAATATGGAAAAATATATTAAAGAGTGGGAGAAAGAGAGCGCACTGAAAGACTGGATCCGACTTCAAACACATCTTGCTGATTTAACAAGTGTGAAATATGAGCTCACCATGAAGATTTAATACAACAGATGAACAGAGCTGCTGGTGAACAGTTATTCAAAGTTTCTACGTCTATTGCGAGATCTGGCAACACTGATCACAACTAACTACAAGCAACAACTAATACACCAAAATAAGTAGAGCCGGCTCTGAATGTATATACTGTAATTTTACCAGCATTTTCAAAAAGGAACATCCTGAAAACACATAAAATTCAGAGACCAGACTGAGCTAATGGAGGAAGATCAACCCTTATTTATTGAAACTGCTTGCATACAAAATATATTGCACTATAACCAGACATGTCAACCCAAACATCTTAAATGCTAGTAATATGTACAAAAGGAAACAAAAAAATGCTCAAAAGTGCACACAAGGTTTTACAGCTTTTTTGACTACCCTGGTTTAAGTATCTACAGATTCTCGGCATGTCTTCACTTCCTGGCACTCTACTGTTCAACAGTCCACAATGTGTCTGGTTAGTATTTGTTGATGTTATATACATTCTGCAAATAAATGACTGCTGCAAGGACAAGGACAGTTTTGGGTCATCTCATCTCAAGATGGTGCCACATGAACCATGTTGCAATCTCACCGTGACTTGATGCTTACTGAGGGACGGATGCAGAATAGTCATATAGGATTGTACTTCAGTTGTCTTAGAAGGAGTGAAAGTTTCTGAACTGAACTGGGACTCTCCAATTCAAATCCGTCTGCTTTCTGCATTATCCTAGAATGTCTGACATTAAATGTATTTGTTCTGGTTCAGAGAAAATCTCAATTGAGATATCAAGTAAAAATCAAGGTCTGGACAAGATCGGGACTATACTTCTCTTCCACATCTGGTAGACAACACATTACTTTGTTGCAGCTTTAAGAGTAAGAACTGGTATTTCAGTCCAGCAGTTTGATTTTGATGCTGAAAGAGAATGAACCTTGATTCATGCCAAATGTAGATTGGTAAATCACTGGCATTCCTCTTCTGCAATGCACTGAATCATCGATAGAAAATACACTCTGTACAAGAGCACATTAGCACAACAAGAAAACTCAGCTACTACCCTGCAGTTTGCAAGAAAACAACCTCAACCCACACACATTTCATGATGAAAAACACCCTTCAACTATCCTTTACTTTGTCAACTGACATGAAACATTTCATTCTATCAACAGGTGGCATAATGTTTTTTTCTGAAAAGCAGACACCCCCATCAAAATTAATGTCACTCTCAGTTATTTGAACAGCCTGTTTAGAACGAGGATGTTGGAAATAATTGAAACCTCATAATTAACTGTTGGTAACAGATAATAATAATGCAGTATGACTGAAAAAGCCTGATGCACAAGCATACTTTCAAAAAATTACTTGCATCTTACCAAACACAGCATTCAGCAATCTTTGATATGAAAAGTTCCATGTAAATTAACAGTGATTTGCTATGTTAAAGAAGCATTACTCTTTCAGATTCTATCAGTTTTGGTTGTCCAATTATACTTCATGGAGTACCACATTACGTGTTACAGTACTGTTCTAATGTACTCGGGACAGAGGACTGCATTGACGACAGTGTCACACCAAAAGAACAAATCAAGACAGTGCAAGTTGCATCATAAGAACAGCATATTTGCAAAACTTGGATGTCCTCAGCAGTGTTCTTCATAGAGCCATTTGGGATCCCTGTTAATTAGTTATTCAGGTAGGTGCCGTATATGACACCTTACATTGCCAGGATGAATCAAAATGTACACAGTTCGATCTTGGGAAAAGCATGAATCCATGCTGTTCCATTTGGTACACTTTGGTTTGGGATCCCAAATGGTTCACAAAGCTGGTAATACAAGTTAAATGTTGCAGTGTTCTCCACAGGATTAATACCAAACAGACGCTACATTTCTTATTTTTCTGTAGTCCACCATGATCTTGACTGGACTCATCTTAAGTAAGTCGTTTCCATTGCAGGTCACTGGACACAGCAAGATTGGATAACAATGTCACAACCAGTAAAATTTCCATTGTAGAAATACTTCCTTAGCACCAAAATGTCAGTGACCCCCCAAACTGGTCAGCATGCACCAGTCCTCCCTCATCTTTTTTTTTTATTTTTTAAATTTACATGTTTCACTATGGTACAACCCTTGGTCTACCATTAAAGTTTGTTAGTAATCAAACCAAAGCGTGAAAAAGTCATTAAACTGCTTTTGTTGGTTGAATTCCAGCTGTTAAAAGTCTAACATACGATCTAAACCTGGTGTTCGGAGGCACAATAAAATACACCAACAAGCAGGTTGAAGCACAGCCACAGATGCAAGAAATCCATTGTCACTGTGACACAACAGAGCTGATGTGAAGGTACAGTAGGAGCTTTGTACACTCTCTAAATTATGTAGCCCCAAGTTCTGTAGTACCCACTAAATGCATCAAACCTGCATGTGTGTTTCATTTTCTGTTGCACAAGGAAACTGGCTTTTGGGAGATACGTCCCACTACCAGCGACCTTATGAAACACCAGTCAAGAAGAAATGGTATGAAGTCAAGGTAATCTAAACTGAACGCTCATCATTAGCCATCACTGTGATAAAATTATGTGGATCTCTATACATAAAAGCTGGCCCAGTCCAGGAAGCAATGTACAAGAGATGTTTGTCAACCTAAGTTTAAAGGGAAAATCCACCATAAAACATTATTCACATAGGTCACATCAGTTACAGAATAGTTGTAGTTACACTTGGTAAATATAGAGTTTGTATATTCAGGAACCTGGAGATAGTTAGCTTAGCATAGCATAAACAAAACGAGTTTAACTAAAACTAAACTTAATGTAGAAAGAAATGTAAAATCTAGCAGTGGTTTTGAGACAACTTGAGTGAAGAAAGTAGCACAACTTTTTCAATTGCTTAAGAGGCACTAGAAGATGCAACTTCAGACAGATGCTAAACTAATTGTCCACAGGATCTAGGTATTGGCACACATAAATTTGTTTTTGTTTAAAGTGACACCACTCAAAAACCTGCTAGTTTGAAGAACTTTGGTCATGTGATAACATGCGGTTGTACTCAACAGCTGAGCAAACTTAGTTTACAGAGGAAGCTTGTGAGAAGCGGTTGAAAGCCCTGGAAAAAGCTAGAAAGCAAACTTTTAGTGTAGATTTTTATTTGGTCTAATTACTTTTCTTTAAATGACGCGGTTTTTAGTCAGTAACAATGGATTTTCACCAAAAAACAATAGCCGTGTGCTCTTAAGAGCATTACGTTAGAGTGAGTTGAGAAATTTCTATGAACATTGTGAAAACACTATGAAATAAAATTTTATTTTAGGGTGGATTTTCCCTTTTTAGGTAAAAGTAAACCCTTTCTTTAAAGTAATATTACATTTGAAGTGCTGCAGCTCCATGGACACTTCATTATTAATAACAGCTGTGTGTGACTCAACCCTGATATTTTTTCACACGTCATTAAGTTTATTATCAACAGCTCTAGCATTTAACTGATATTAAACAGCAAAAAAGAAAATATCAGGATAAGTGCACATTTAAAACAATAGTACAAATCTTTTCTCAGACAAATAATGACATTATATACAGTATACCACCCTCCCTTCTTCCGTTCATCATTTTTGTTTTGTACTACTGGTGCTCTGTTGAAATTACACAGGTTGCTTTCACGTTGTTGATGCACTGCAGAGAATGCTTACTAGATAAAAGTGCAGCATAGCTGCTGTGTGAACCACAAGTGAAAGCTAAGGTCTAAACAGATTATTGGTGAGAGAGAAATGGGCATCTGAAAAAAAGAAAAAGTCACTTCTGTAAAAAGCCTGTTTCATGATTTGTGTTATATAACAATTTCTTTTTTTTTTATATTCAAAGTCAAAAGTTCATGTGTCACTGACTCCAAGATGACAGTTGTCTCATGCACTGACACAGGCTGACTGACTCATCACTGGCTACTCCAGTCAAACTCAAGAAGAAATAAGACAAAGTAGTATTGATAAAAAAAAAAAAAAAAAACTAAACTTATTTCTTTTCTTAAACATGTCGAAAGCTAAGAAATAGAAGTTGTACATGCATTGCAAAACTAGAAAGTTTCACTGGTCTTCGTAAAGAAAGACCTGGATCAACATCTCAAACTTTTGTTACCTTCCAGGAAGGAAAGAGAGATGAGGCAACAGCATCACACCGTTTCTGACCAAGATTAGATGTTAAAAACAAAACAGAAAATATGGAGAAACGGCCATCTTTAACTTTGCAATGGGACCTAAAGTGTCAAAATAGCCTCTAAACATCATGAACTGCACTGCTCTAGAAAAGTAACTGAATCTACTTCACACATCAATTGAACCAGGTCAGAAGCTACAGGCTTATGTTTGTTGACTGTACAAGAACACAAGACTATCGGTGTTTAAAAAGGATCAGGTGGTTAAAGCTGGCAGTTTCCTGGTGAACCAAAACGAACCTTACAATTAAGAAATGCTCAGCTTGACCAGTAATGACAGGAAAAAGTCATCTTTACATATCTGGTCTGGTATCAACATCTCATCATCCCTGATTTACATGTCTACATTGTGATACTAACCACAATTAAAGGCACATGTCACACAAAATACTGTGAGGTTTCTCAGAGCATTTTCAGCTTTCTAGCTATGAAAGGGATCCTTTTTTCCCCAAAAAGATCAGTTAACATTATGAATAATTCTCACAACCTGTAACTTTTGTGTCTGGCTAAAAGCTGACCCAGCGTTACGCTAATTGATTATGAACTCAAACAAAGCAGTTTTCTAAATTAATATTTTGACATTTTGGGAAATACACTGGTTCACTTTGTTGCATAGAATGAATTAAAGACTGTTATCACTCTCATGCTTGTCAACAGATTAGTTTAGCTTAGCATAAAACTGAAAGCAGGGGAAAATGCTAAAAGTCAAAAGACTTTTTTCATAACACCCTGTAAAACTACAACCATTTTTTTCTCCACTTAGATTTTTATATTTTTAATGTTAAAAGGTGTTTGTGGATGTTTTTTGTCACCTTTGGAAAAACAACTGCTGTTTTATGTTCAGTTCCAGTTTTGTGCTAAGCTAATCACCCACTGGCTCTAGCTTCGTATTTAGCTTACATGTGAGAGTGGTGTCAGTCCTATTTAACCATGAGCAAGAATGCAAATAAGCAAATTTCCACAAAAATCTAACTATACCTTTAAAAGACACTGCAAAGAGAGAAGCTAAATTTAACAGCTGAATTTGTGAATGAGTCCTAGGCTACAAGAACATTTGAATGAGTAGATTCAAACCGTATTTAATTCCACACTAAACAGTAAAACATCTCAGCATACCGCTGGATACTGACTTTGTAACCCTTATGAATAACTGTAATTTCATGTAATACACTATTTTGTGGTTACGCCTACAAATGCAGAGAGAAACCTTGGGAACACTTTTTTTGTTGTTTTGAGTTTTCTGTTTTATAATGACTTTCTCACATTTCAACAATTTTGTTTTTCAAAAATAACCTAACAAATACTAATTTGACTCTTTTTCAACCCTGATCTCACAAATACTTTCTACAATAGTCCATCTAAGTTACTGCAATCATTTAAATTTAGGAAACAATTTGGGTGGAGTGAGCTTGTAAATGATCGGTTTAGGCCTTCATGCCAGCTGTACTTATTTTTGATGAAGATGCCACTAAAAAAATCTTTCCAAGCAAAATATTTATGAAGTTAGTAAAGAAGGTGTCAACTGAACAGCCGGTTGGAGCACCTGCAAATTAGAGTTTGAAGTCAACACGTCGTCTTGTCTGGTGTTCTTTTGATGTCCGATTGTCTCGTTTTCTTTACGTTTATGTTGTCGTCAGTAAGTCGCAGAGGTCTAGCACGAGGCAGACAGGTTCACACGAAGGCCAGAAAACTGGACATCTTAAAATATTCAAATACATTATCTGAATCTGCAGAACCACTGTGCCTCACCAAAACAGTTCAAAGAAATGCATACAGGGTTACAGAATAAAACACCCATAAACATGTCCTAAGAATAAAAGTAAAGAAGCTGAAGGGGTGTTACGCTGGGTTTAAAGAGATTTTGATGTATTCAGAGTGGGCCAAATGGAACATAAAAGGGGAAGCATGAAGCCAAGGCACAAAGAAAAGGGCAAATAAAACAGTGGCTGACTGCAGCTCCATGACTGTGGTCAACACTTAACACAAAAACGATTCCACAAGAGGCTTTTATTAAAGAAAAGCTCGTGATCAGGAGACAGGAGATCCACAGTTGTGATGTTTCCATCTTAATCCTGCAACCTGATCATGAATGCAAAAGTTACTGTGGTTAAGTTAACTGACGTCCACACCTTTGTTAAATGTAAGAAAGAACTGGAACTAACCAAAGTAAGACTATCTTACAGGCTAAGTGCTCTTTGTGTAATATCCCACTACAGAGGTTAAAAAGGCTCATCTGTCTGAACGTGGACTCCTGTTATAACTTTACCTTCGTACTGAGAATCACGCCGCCTGATAAGAAAGTCAGCACATGTTGGATTCTCTGTACCACAAAGCTTTTACTCGTGACCTTGTATTACTGTGCTTTAGTCATTAGTCACTCCCTACTTTACAGTAGCTATATGCCTTTGAGTTTGTGAATCACAGTTACAGCTAATTTTCTTTCATTTTTTCTTTTATGCCTTTAATTGCCACCGTTTGCCATGTCATGTGTTATGGACTAATTTTAAAGGCCAGCAGTACTGACTCCTGGGGTTTGCTTTTGCTTCAGTAAGTGCTTTTAATAAGTTGATTTTCATAGAAGTGCCTCAGATTTATGTTTCTCCACCATTAAGTCCTGAACTTTTCTGAATTTATCCTTCATCTGACAGTCAAAATATAGGTTATATTGTCATCTGAAAACAAGGCAAAAATGACTTCAATGTCAGAAATAACTATGTTTACTCCTTTTACGAGTTCCTTAGGTTATTTCACTGCTGACAAATAAAAAAAACCATTCCCGTGCCTGTTCAAATTTCAATCTGCCTCTTCTTGAAAAGATTTTGTATTTTGCAATTTTCTTTATTTCTCTCTGTAAATGCACCCAGAAGATACTAAATAACTACTCATAGCATAGTCAGGTAATAAATGTAATGCTGCATTGCAGATGACTCCCAAGTGTTAGATTTTTGAGCTTCAGACTATAAATTGGTTTATTCTGTTTTGTTGTCAACCAATGATTTCCTTGACTTGTTTGACTCATTTTCTTTCTCATGTGAGCGAAAAAAAATCTTCCAATTTTTTTGATTTAATAAAAAAATGGTGGGTGTGGTGTGTGTTAAGGACATGTGAGCTTTAGTCAAATACCTCCTCTTGTTTTGCTTTTGTCCAGAAAAAGTACTGTTTGTTTCATTTGTCACATTGAGAAGAACAGGAGATACCAGCCAAGATGGTGCCCGATCACCTCTGGCATACGACTTCACTACAGTAAACTTCCATGCTGATGACATATGTGCATTCATGTGTTTGATGAAGACAGAGAAAGCCAGAGAGACTCTACACTGGTTTATGACAAGTTGTGTGAGTGTGAGTGTGTTTCTGAATGTGTGTTTGTGTGTGTCTAAGTGAGAAGGTCCTCCAGTGGTGTTATCTACGACACTCCATTCACCAGCGGAGGGGCATCCTGTTTGTCCTTCTTCATCCCGCGGTCTCTGTTGGGTCTCTGATGGTGATGGCGAGACAGGCCGTCGCCACTGGCACTGATGCCACCCTGGGCTGAGGAAGGCCCTCCTCCTCGACCCACTGAGGAGTGCTGCACGCTGCGCTCATTGTTACTGTCCACACGGATCTGTGGGAACAGAACAATCAAGTCATGTTTGGTGCCACAGTGCGAAGGTTCAGAACAAAGGGATGTGAAAGTGGTGAAATCAATGTTTGTTTCATTAGTTACAGTTGCTGCGTCTGTCAAATTTTACATTTGCACACATAACATGAGGCTTATCATGAGAACGGTTACACATTTACCACTTAAAAAAATCTTTGAGTTCTCACTTGTAGCCATCAAACACTGATTTTACCAGCTACAACGACAACTGTCAGTAGTGTTTTGAATCAGTTGTTGCTACCTAACTTTGATTGTCTACATCATTCTTATTTTAAAAGAAAAAAAGGCTAAATATTTGATACAACAACAAGAAACAGCATATTCTTATTCTGTATTATATAATATTAGAAATATGACAATGTAACATCACGTTATTACTGTGTTCCAACTTAACTCTGTTTGGCTCCTAGCTTATACTGTACAGTGGCTTCAGAAAATATTCACACCTTGTCACCTTGTCCATCAGATTGGATGGAGCTTGCTTTGCAGCACATCTATTCACATTTCAGTGAACACAAAAATGTAAAGGCTTCAGAAAAAATACAGCTTATTTTATTCATTACAGTACAGTAATCAAAACAATGTCTTACTATAAACAAAGAAACAAATATAATTATCATAAAATTACAGTATAACAGTAAACAAAAAATTAGTACTGTAAGATTGTAAGGCATGGGCTGGATGGTTTATGAATCCCACCTACTTTTAGGGTGTGGCCACATCACCTTATCCACATCACAAATATTGCCTTGCATGCTGTATCCAAACCTCTCCATTTGTAGTGCTGAGACTCAGACTGATTGGTGTTCAACTGGTGTATAAATCATTGTGTGTGTGTGTGTGTGTGTGTGTGTGTGAGACACATGCACAAAAGTCAAGGTTTGATTCATATCACAGTTTTGGGCTCATGGTTTTTGGTTCAGTACATTTTGGGTAAATCAAGAAGAGAGGACATTCCCGACATTTTTTTTTGTCTTGCATTTTTAAAAGTGTTTTCCCAATGATTTTCAAGAGATTTCCATTTTAAACTAAGTGTATAATATGCTAAGAAACCGTGTGTTTTACAAGAAGTGTGTTGCAGAACTGCAAATAAAGTACAAAACTATTTAAGATATGGTTATAAAAGTTAAAGATTTAATGATTTTGTCTAAACATCCATTTCCAGTGTATAAGCAACTGGCGAAAAGTGTAATAACAGACAGACCAACATAATAGGTGACTTAATGCCTTTTAAGGATTAAGGACACTACAAGATGGATATTTTTCAGGGAAGGCAAAGCAGTCTTATTTATATAGCACCTTTAAAACACAGAGGAAATTCAAAGTTCTTTACACAGGAAAAGAAAAGCAGCAGAACTTAAGAGCAGGGGTGAATACGCGTGTTACCTGCAGGGTGTCTTCCTGTACTCTTGACTTGGGGTCTCTGATATGACGAGGTCTTGGCTCGCTCCACTGCATTTCTTCGCCTAAACCAGGACAGATAAAAAATCTCAGCTTATTGCCATCAGCCTCATTCTGGCCACTTGACGGGCAAATAAAATGTAATAAACTTGTTTAGGAACAAAGTGGAATCAAAAAGCGCAAACAACGTCGCTGTCATGTAGCTAAAAGCTTTACATGTCCTTACAACTCCAGGTTACAAATATGGTTACATTCATGTGTGTAGCAATGAAATCTATGCCAGGAGAAATTATTTTTTAAATATAAATGCAGGTCTCATAATGAGAATATACTGGCGAGGCAGTCTGCAGAGATCTCATTATGTGATTCATTTCCACTCTTGAGGTTATAATTTCATGAAAAGCATCTCAAACTATTTATTTCAATTCACCACACACTAATTTCGTGCCCCGTCTTTGTCTTTTTTTGCCTACTGCTTGAATACAGATCATCCCCATTCATTATCTTCAAAATTAGCATTATGTGCAGTCAAATAACAGGAGTTGTGTAACAGTCATATAACTCATTAAGATCAAGCTTCTCCACTGACTCTTTTCTGACAATGCTCCAAAAATACCTGAGGAAAATCTTGACGAATGAAACCAGTGATAATTCCTACCCACCTTTATACCCTCCTCCTCCTCCTCCTCTCCCTCTCCCCCCTCGTCCTCTCAGCCCTCCACCTCCTGCTCTCTTCCTCCCATCTGTCCGTCTGGGCAGGGTCCCGCCTCCTGTCATTAGCTCCTCGGTGGGGGCCAGCGACCAGTCGCTGAGCTCGTCTCTGTGGTCTGACTCTGTCTCTGACGCGTTGGATGCTTCTGAGTTTGTGCCTGAGTGATGAAGCACACAAGTCTAGCACTTTAAAAAAAATTCATCTGTTTATTTAATGAACTGAGCCGTGTTTACCAGGATGTAATCACTTCATTGTACCTGAGGCAAAAGCTGCCCCTCCTCCTCCTCTTCGTCCCCGTCCACCTCTTCCTCCCATTCCTGCGTAGGGCTTCCCTCCACCTCCTGCTCCTCTGCCCATTCCCAGTCCCATGCCGTTGTCGAGCACATAAGTTTTGTCTTTGGGGTTTCTTGGCCCCGTCACTCCTCCTCCCCCTCCCCCTCCTATCTGTCTCAGCTGCTCGTCAATCTGAAGTCGCTCCAGACGAAGCTGATCCACCTCCTGTGGACGTGGAGAATTGGGGGGGGAAAAAAAGAGCATTTTCACATGCTTTCAGTTATGTCTTGATTTTCATTATGTTCTATATTTTATAATCACACATAAAAAAAGAAAAACCTTTTGCAGCTCTATTAATTGACTTCTGCTTATGTTTGATCACCATTACATCATTTACCATCACATTTTTATTTCACTGAAACATTAAGTCGACCATGAACTCCTCTCTATACCAGCGTATTCTAGATGCAAATGTGAGACCATCTGTCCAACAGCTAAAGCATGGTAGAAATTGGGTCATGCAACAGGAGAATGATCTGAAGCACACCAGGAAATCTACATCAGTGGCTGAAAAATTAAACAATCAAGATTTTGAGATTGCCCAGTCAAAGTCCAGACCTCAATCCAATTGAAATGCTGTGGCGGGACCTAAAGAGAGCTGTGCGTAAGTGAAATGTCCTAAAACTTCAATGAACTGAAGCAATGAAATGAAGAATGATGTGAGAGACTGATGAAGTCATACAGGAAACAATTACTTCAAGTTATTGCTGCTAAAAGCTGTTGAATCAAGGGGGGCTACTTAGTTATGCCTAGAGATGTTTTTTTTTCTTTTTGGCTTCATCTTTCTTAACTAAATAATTGCACAGTGAAAAAAGTTTTATGTTCTTGTTCATCTGAGGTTGCGATCGGGTGATTTTTATTTTGTTTTTACACAAAACAAACACAGAATTCAAAGAGGCGGTACTAACTTTGGAACAACAACAACAAATAATGTCACATGATTTAGTTTATATAAAAACATTGATTAATGCAGCTTTAAGTTATTTTGCATCTCTGCATGAGGTCACCTTTGATGACAGCCAAAGCTAAAATAAAAGGTTCTTGTAAAATGTTTTATGAACCAATTATACCATCATATTGTACTTTTTAGCTAAAATGTAAATATTACAATATTAGTTTTATTATTGTAAATATACTGACTTACAAACTAAAGCATGACGCTGTTGTTTATTTACTCTTTTATACTTTCTGCCATCCTAGAAGGATAGAATGACTGATTACACAAACCTTAAGGTAGTTGAGGTGGTAGTCCAGCAGTACTGTAGCATTGGAGATGCTTTCCTTGGTCCCCACAAATACAAATGGCACCATCCCCTATGGTAGAATTACACAACATCAAAGACAGCACACTATCACGTGTTCAGTTGCATCTACTACTGGAATCAGCGGTAACTTTGGGATGTTTTCAAATGCTGAATCCTTTTTATGATTACTTATTATGTAGCAACATGATACTTACTAAATGTCATCATCATACTACCATGATATGAGGCTACTTACTAAGTAAGCCTTATATCCACATCTGTTAAAAAATTCACTTTGAGAGAAGTGACACATCAAGCCGATGTCAAAAAACTACAGGTGACCTAGAACGACTGCTGCATTAGCACGTCGCCTTTGTCTTGGCCAAAAAGTGGCACTAGGAAATAACTCTCTATACCAGCAGGCAGAGTCTATCTATCAGCGTCTGATAGATAGACTGCAGTTATAAACCGTGAACAAAGCAGCTACGACGGCCGACTGTCAGCTTGGAGCGTCATGGCCCTTAGATTTTGTTGTGCGACATACACTGGCATGAAAAAGTTTGGAAACACCTACACACTTATGTATTCTTGTTATCGCTTGTTGGTCTTATTCAAACAAAAGGCTGTAACAGGATCACAAAACAAACAACAACTTTTTTCTTTTTTTTTATTAAGTGCATTTCAGCACAGAATAATGATTAAATTAAATTTGCATGTTAGTTTTTGATGGTTCACCTGCTGAATAAACTGTAATAGATAATTGATTAACATGTTTTCTGTGTTTTTCTTTTCTTTTTTTTTTACATTTCAGAGTAAAAATTCAATCATTTCTCTTGCCAGTGTAACCAAGAGTTTTGGTTTTAAGATCAAACCCAAGTTTTCTTTCCCACTGACCTCATCTGCTGCTGCTGCTGCCGCTGGGGGCTTTTTGTCGTTCTCTGGCTCGATACGAACCCGCACCACGCCAGACTTGTCAACCACTTCCTGGATCAGTTTACCGTTCTTTCCAATCACCTTCCCTGTGAGGGCAAAAGGATCATCAATGACGATTGACATTCTGCCGGGGAGGTAATTAACTGGGTGGTCCTTAAATTCAAGTTACCACATGAATAATCTCACTGTCACAGTTTTTTTTCCTCACCTACTAAATTCCGGGGAACTTTGATGACATCTTCGGAAAACTCCAGGAAACTTCTGGCTAGACGAACAGCATCCTGGTCCTTAGGCAAACACCCATGAAATAAACGTGCCGTCACTTCACAATATTCACTCAGTCATTATATAACATAAACATTTATATAACCAGAAGCGTTGAAACTTGTTTTCCAGGTTTATGGAAGATAAATGTCTATGCTCAGGTCTATGCTACTAAATCAGAGATATGAAAGGCCATGCATCTGTCAATGTGTCACTTCATTCGTGCATTAGTTGAGCCACCCTACCTCTCCATATATGTGAAAGGTGCACGTCTCTTCATCCAGGTCTATATTAGTGACTCCAGGGACTTTACGAGCCTGTTGAATGTTGGCCCCATGTGTTCCAATGGCGAGACCCATTAAATCATCCCGAACTGCAAACTGTTCATGAAACCGTGATGCAAGCTGTCTGGAACTCTGTAGGAACACACACACACAAAATACTTAATCAATGCTACATCAAAGCAAGCGCGAATTATGTGATTCTTGATGACAAATCCTTTAAGCAAGCTATAATCATGGTTAACCACAGAATTATTACATTAAATAGACATGAACACACACACACACACTTGAAGTTGTAGTTGTCATAAGACTTTGTGTGTGAGAATGTCTACCTCCAGTTGTCTGCTGGCCTCTTCATTCCTCAGCATGAGAGACAGTTTGGTGCGGAGGCTCCTGAAGTGCATGTCGCTCATCATATTGGCCCGCTTTGTGGTGACCTCATTCATCGACTATAAGAACAATCAAAGCTTATTTTACACGGAGTTAGACTGGATCAGTCACAACATTAAAACATTATGGTGGTGTATATAAGTGGTAAAAGTTATGTACAAGATGATATAACATGCTGCTTTCATACACCTGATGCACCAGTCAGGTTATATCAATAACCAAATAAATAGTTTAAAATTATATATAAAATGTCAACTAAGAGACTGACAGGACACTTGTCTATGTTCTTAAGTAAAAGGTTTAACAAACCAAGATGACCAGCTGCTTTTTCTCTGAGTCGTAGGTTACACTGAAAGCTCCCACGGCCTTCTTAAAGTCTTTGTGTGCCGATTCCTTGGAGCACCTGTCAACACAGAGTTAAACAAATAATTTATATCATCTTCATTTCTGTCCTTAAACAATTCTGTCATGTTTCTTCAGAAAGTATTCAGACAGCTTAATTATTTGCACACTTTGTGTCGTAGATTTAATTTTAAGTGGAAAATGTTGCATTTTTCCCCCATCAATCTACACTGTTTTTGCACATGTATTAAAAAATGAGAAACTAAAAGAGAGAGAGTGCACAACTATACTGTGATTTTCCTAGGATTTGGGAAAAGTCCACCTCTGGCAAACCGAATTAACTGGATAAAGTCTAGAAAGGCATAAACTTGTATCAATACAGTAATGTCCATCAATACACACTGCATATTAGGACAAAAATCAACACGACATCCAAGGAACTCTCTGCAGATTTCTGTGATAAAACTGTGGTGAGGCACAGATCAAGGCAATTATGAAACCATTTCTAAAGCTATGAGTGCTCCCAGGAGCACAGTGGCCTCATTAATTGTGAACTGGAAAAAGTCTGGAACCATCAGGCCTTCTGACCAAACAGAGCAATTGGGTAAGAAGGGTCTTGGTCAAGGTCAAGTATCTAGTGCCACTAACAGAACTTCAGAGGTTCTCTGAAGAGATGGGAAAACCTAGCAAACAGACAAATGTCTTAGGACAACTCCATCGTTCAGGCCTTTATGATGGATGCTACTGTGAGTAAAAGGCAAATGACATCTTACTCAGAGTTTGTCACGTGGCATTGAAAGTACATGAGGAAAACAAAAAGGAAATAATACAAAAATTTTACCCTTTACCGAACAGATCTTTGTCAGATATCGATCTGTCAGAATGAGGAAAAACTATGCACATCTTATAGGGACGCATTTACGAAAACTCAAGGCTGTAACTCCAAGTTGAGCGATGCTGAAGTGAGGGTCTGAACACTGTATCTACACCCCTAAATTTTACTAAAAGCTCTTCCCCAGCATATTGAGACATCAGAGAAGTGAGTGAGCAGTGACTGTAGAGGGCACGCCTTGTGTGTTTGACATGGACGGTTAGAAGACATAGAGGAAAATGACTGACCACAGCATGGACAGCGTCTTAGAGCTGAGTCACATATACATTTATAAATAATCCATTTTAAAACGTCTGTTTCCAGTTGCAGTGTCTGTGAGTGCGTATGTGTGTGCGTATATCAAACTTACATCTGCCGTAGATCCTCAGGTACATCCAGCCTGATCTTAATGAAGGTGTTTTTGGTGGCTGGTTTATTTGGGTTGACCGGCCGTAACCGCTCCAGTGTAACTATTTCGTTTAATGTAGCGTCACATGCAGCGTACTCTATTACGTAAAACTACAGGCAAAGACAGATAAAGATAATGTCGAAGTGATCAAGAACTGTAAGATCATAATATCAGTGCTTAAATTATGAATACTTTTAATAACATTTTTATTAGAGACCTACAAGCATTAAAACACAGTAGAAGAGATAAAGCATAAACACTAATGCATCCAGCAAAGCAATGTTAATGCTGTATTTTAAGTAACATTAAGTCAGCACTTCAATGACTAATAATCAAATATGTTGATATATGACAACATATGTGATATTTTTGTCATGCTGTATATTCATATATACATTTAAATTATAGTTTCATATCCTGCTTTTCACTGTACATTGAGAGGGTTAATTAGAATTAGAAAGACTATGGACTGAGACCTACCTCTCCTTTGACCATGCGAACCTTGGCCAGCCACCATCCACATGGCTCCTTGTCATTAGCCCTGGAATACACCTGGCAACACACACACACACACACACACACACACACACACACACAGTCAACTCCACTGTACTTTCCACACATTACACAAATCTGAGAGAATTAATGGCATCTAGAGTAAAAAGGGAAACTTGGCAGTGGCAATTCCCCATACCCAAACTTACAAAAAATAATAAATTATTTGCTCATTAAACATGTATTATTAGTGAGCAAAATGTTTGTTCTCTCGTGAGTTCTGATGGAGGAGTAAAATTTTACTATTTTAAAGTTGCCCTCTGTTTTAAGGTCCAGACCCACCAGACTCTGAACGGAAATAACAAATACAAAAATGTATGAGTAGCTGATTTTGAATGTGAAAAAAAAACTGCAGAAAACAAATCAAACAGTAAAAAAAGGATATTGTAACATTCTATGTGAAAAAGGTCAAATCGCAGCATGAACACTGGGAGTTTAATGTTTTCAGCGAAGGACTCTTGACTCTAACTCTTCAGCAAAATCAGCATTGCTTATAAATTTCCTCTCAATTGTTAGATTTCACTTTTTAATGAAAGTTTGCTATGTCAGGTCCAGGCACTGGACCTTTCCTTGTGGGACAATCAATAATCAATAGGCCATCTTAGCAGCAGTAACACAGCTGGTGCAACCTGTTATAATAATAAATGATACTTTATTGATCCCTTTGGGGAAATTGTTGTTAGCCAGACAATACATATCAGTGCTAGTACAGGGTTTCGGTGTCTTGTCCAAGGACATCTCAACATGTAGCCTGGTGGGACTGGGAATCATGCCGCCCCAATAGTAATAGTAGTGAGAGTGCAAAATGACTAAGCTATACTCCAGTATGGCAATCCAACTATACTGACTTTGTTTTGTAAATCGGCTCTGTATTGTAGCAATATTTTCTTAAACAGTTCTGAAGGTACTCAATAAGTCCTACCTCCACCTCATCGCTCTCATTTATCTCTTTGCAGAACCCTGGTGGTGGAGGAAAACGCACGTCCTGAAATGGGATCTGCCGCTCCGGCTGCCAGCTAGAACAGAGGATCACATACACATGCAAAAACTAAGTACAAATGGGCAAAGCTTTACACTTAGTGTTTTCTTTTGTTGTGCATATGTATTACTCACTTGTTTTCAAATGCCACAGTGACTGATCCTTCATCAACATCCTTCACAAAGGCCTACAAGAAAAATAAAAGTTATTATTAACCAAGGTTTGACATACCTGTATAAATATATATACCTTATAATTAGCTGATACAGCTTTCCACTGGCATGAAGCACGTCAGAAGGCTACAATTGTGCTACCTAATACCAAGCCAAAAGCTATTTGGAACCAAACAAGTCAGAATGTTTTTCTTTTTGAGTCAGGTTTTGCTCAGTCTCTTTGGTTGTATACACAGTCTGCATCCATATGTGTCAAGTGTTGCAAGTAGGACATGTCATGCCTAGGAGGAAAAGGGAGCGAAAGAGAGACTAGCCTATGGGTAGCATTAGCCTGGCAAGCTAACAGTTAGTAATGGATGAAATATAACAAAGACCTTCAAAAAGAGAGCTTCTCAAATTCCCAGAGACTCAAGAAAAGCTTTTAAACTGTGATCTTCTTCAATCATACCTAGTACATAACTCTTTACACCATGATGACTGACAAACAGCCACATTCACCTCACCAATGGGAAAAGATACAGGTGGTGAATACTGGTTTATATAACCAAGTAAAAAGAAAGGAAGGTTTTATTATAGTATTTTAAAATGTAGTGTACTGACAGTTTTTGAACCAACCTGCACATTAAAAAAACAGAAGAAAAAAAATCAGTAAAATTTAAAGCCTTATTCATGCCAATTACATTACATTGTTCTTCTAAAACGTAATGAATGTCTGTAAAATTTTAGGATTAAGCCAATTATTAGACAACTAATACAAGACTTCTTCAAACTGGTTTACTGGTCATTCGAGAGATAAATGCAGACAATATTTAACATGTTCATTAGAACCACATCCTATTTTTTCAGTAATGACTGATCACTCGTTCATAACTAAAACATCATAAAAAAAAGAACTTACAGCTACTTAAGCTAGCAGAAGCATGTGACTGGAAATCAATCCACTCAGCTCTGCCCAGCCCTGTTTCTCCCTTCTTCACTATGCTTCTTCATACTCAGCACAGCACTCCACAAATTAGTCTTTATCAAATTACAATAAATAAGAAGCCACAAAACTTTATAATCAAGCAGATATCACTGTAATTCTGAATGGTTGGGAAGGTGAGCCTCACCGTTAGAAGTGAGGATCTCTGCACTGCTGCCACTTCTGTTCTGTGACTTCACAGTACCTTTCTACAACAAGATGCATTTATCCAGATGTATGTTCTTGCTGCCCATATCTTAAATATAAAAACATGATTGTCGATACTAACCAATCCACTGCCTAAATGTTTTGGTCTAAATTTTGATAGTAACACTTGTTTTTGCCATCAAATTTAACTTGTGTTCCCATGACAATCTGAAAATAATAAATATTTATATTTAACAGTGAGGTAAACATTTCTCCTTGCATCAAAAATGCTTGAACTGACACTGAATGCCGCGTGCATTGTACATGACACAACTCAAGACTGATTTTAATACAAAATGCTTTCTGAAGGCTGAACTGCGCATTTCTGACTTTCATTTTTTCTTTCGCTTTAGTGTCCTAATTCAATAAAAGACCAAACTTGTAAGAAATCACATTTCAGCCTCTGTTAATCTGCAAACAAACGAGCAGAGCTTCTGTTTAATGTTCATGAGATGTGAAGATGTGACCTGGTGTTTTTTTATTATTAACAGCTTTCTAACTTCCCAGTGCTACATTTCCTTGATAGCAGAAATTAGCTACTTTGCTAATTCAGATTTTACAGTCAAAAATTGGATTCTTAAACTAGTCCGTTCTACTCCAAACAACCTTTACTTGTAATTCAATATCATTTGAATGTAGTATTCTTATTTGTAGAGTTGTGCTAACCTAAAAGATTTAAGTACTTCCTCCTCCACTGACATACAGAGAGCATGGGAACACCTGTCTGTTAATTTCCACCACCAGTATCCACACTCCTGTCTCTTCTCAGTCTGTGGTGACATATGAGTAAAGACACAAATTTTCCTGCATCCTACTTTGTTGACTCGTCTTTAAAATAACCCGCAAATATCACCAGCCCTGATAATACTAAACATACCTGCCCGTTAGGGGAAACGTACACGTAGTACAAAACAAAACCTAGATTTGCTATTGTCATCCTAAATTAAGTTACTTTGTTAAAACCCAAACCATGACTGAATGTAGGCACTTTGGTTTTCAGCAACCACCTGCACACCACAATGCCAAGGTAAGATTAAAATCAAGTCAACAGTCCCGACACTAGTACAAATGCAGTGGTTTAGCACCGACATTATCACCAATAACTGATTAATTTAGCTAGCAGCACTGAGCTTGCAGCAGCAGCAGCCTAGCGTTAGCTTTGTTTACAGATTTTCAGCCTTCACGTCTCGGTGGAGGTCGGACAGAAGCCCCGAGGCCCGCACATACAAACAGATACCACCTAGCTAGTCCTGCAAGGCAATTTCGCCTTAGTTAGTCTAACGTTTGTACATAGTGTGGCAACAGAGCTGATAAAGAGCAACAAAAGACCATTAACTTACCTTATAAAAGGCCCCACTTGTCCCCCTCACTTCCACGACTAGTTCATCCATGACGCAACTTACTACAGCTCGCTAGCTAGCTAACTACCGTTAGTAGCTGTTAGTAGCTAGCTAGCTAGCTAGCCTGACGCTAGCCAAGGCAGAATCTGCTATCGCTGGCTTCGCTAGCTAGCCAAAATATCCTGCCAGCTGGATGCAAGAAGAGGCCACGATAACTGTGTATGCCCGTAATGCTGCTTCCCGCTTTGCACCGTCTGTGAATATCGCGTTTGTTTCTTTGCAGATTTGCAATTCCGAATGTATAATAATTCAAAGGCGAAGCATGTACCTAGCTAGCCAGATTAGCTTGTAGTAAGTGGTTATGTTAATGTTGTGTGATTAGTGAAGCAGCTACTGCTGGTTGTATCTCTCCATGTGACGTCTCCGCTTTCTTCCTCTACTGGAAACCGAGGCTGCTTACGTTCATCTGAACCTTTTGCTGCTCTCCACAGGTAATAAATGGGTATTCACTCAGCAGGAAAAACTATCTGAATAAAAATGAATAACTGTTAGTGAATGTAGGCTCAGAGACACAGCATCTTTATCTATAAATTATCAGTCCATATCTTCTGCTCCCGTTCATTTTAAAGTTCACAATGTGTATTCAGTAATAAAAGGCAATTTTTTTGTTTTTTGTTTTGGGCAAATATAGATTTCCTTTGACAGTTAATGTTTGGATTTAATTGTGATGTTAATTTTAATGGGTTCCTCAACACCACCACCTCCTGCTGTGGAAAACACATGCAACCAAAAGTCTCCTCCAGGATCACTGTTATTGATGACGCCTGTGATTATTATATATTCTATTTATTGTACCTGTTGTCTGTCTCTGTGTGTCAGCCCTGTGATAGACTGGTGATCTGTCCAGGATGTACCCGACCTCTTGCCCAATGACAGCTGGGACAGCACCCCTGCAACCCTTTATTTTTTTTATTTACACCTATTTTTATCTAAAACTATTTGTAATAAAACACATTGCCCTCTTTACTCAAATTCCCCCACCCCTTTTTCATATTGTCAACATTTGTCTTGTAACTTTGTGGCAATAAAATCTCTGGTGGTCTGTTTTCAGTCAAGTCTCTATCTCCTGTCTCCTGATTGCTGACTTGCCAAACCCCATTACTCACTCCAAGAAATGTTTCCCTCCTAAAAAAAAAAGTCCACTCTTTCTGGAAATCTCCACATTACCAAATTTATAAGACATCATAAAACGCAAAGTTTTGAATGTTTTGGATGTTTAAGACATCTAAACACAGACCTGACCCAAGACCTGCAAAGTCGGAAAAGGGAAAGCTTTTAATCAAATCTAACATATTTTATTCCTCCTCTTCTCAAAGTCTCTCGACAGTCAGCACTGGCTCATCTGCTCTACCCATTAATGCACACATGATCTGCTTGAGAATAAAATTTTCTAGCCAAAGACAAGGAACAGCTACAAGCCACATTTGGAGAGAAAAGGGAAATATGGAAACAGATGGACAGAAAGACAGTGAGCTGTACAAGCAGAGATGTATTAGGGGTCGCTGAAACATTGAGGCACTGACAGTGAAATATGAGACAAGCATTGAAGAACTTAAAGCCTCTAACAGTAAATACCTTCATCAGGAAACAAGTGTTTGGTCAAAACAGGCATGAAGCTAAAAACCTAAGGGCCACTGAATTTCAAAAGATTTAGATTTCAGAGAAAGGTCCTGAGGGTGAACTTGTCTCCAAAGAATGAGTCAAATAAAGTTTCTTTAACAGTTTTATCAGAAGTCCCTTTGTGAGATTGCAAGAACAACAATGTTACATATGAAACATAAAGTAGAAGAAAATGATGTGATACAATCCCAAACCAGAGTAAACTCACAGTCAAAAACATTGTGATCTCAGATTTAACAGTTATAATCAAATGATCAAATAACATCATAAAATCAAGTTTACACCACTCTTAAGGCTTTTGTTAAGGAAGTAACTTGACTCCTTGACTTTTAATCTGAAATTTTATGAACTGCACAAGGATGAAGGTGCAAATCCTTGTCAGACTGCTGTTCTGTAGCTGACACTTAACCTCCGACATTAAGCTCAATGGAGGATAACATACTAATTAGATCCACTACTATCCTTAAAAATGAGTTTAACTAATAGGTAACAGTTGATATTTTTACATACAGAAACAGGTTGGTCAACAAAAAATACCAGACTACATTTCAAAGTATCAAGACATCCCAAATCTAACCTTGTGTTTAGGAAAAAGAGAAGGCAACCAAACAAATTGTACATTTCTATTGTTGAATGAAATAGACATTTGTGATTTCAAATGATTAAAAAGATGGAACATGTAGTTTCTAACTGCAGTAAATGATTAATGATAGTTTTTCTGATTATTTTCCACACAAAAAAAGCCTAAACACAAGGTTACACACAACTGAGTTATGTAAGTTGAACATAACTCAATTAAGTTTATATAATTTAGTAGTTAGATAAACTTAAATTTAAAAGATAAGCTTAAGTTTATCTAACTTCAATTTAGTAGTTATTAAATTATATCACTTAACTGAGTTGTGTTCAGCTTGCATAACTCAGTTATGTGCAACCTTTTGTTTAGGCTTAATCTTTTTTTTTGAGAGTGCGTTACAAATCTGTTGAGTAAATGTAATTCAGGCAACAACCTGAAAACAAGCTAAATAAACTGTACCTCGCATTTGTTCAGTCATTTGAAACCAAGAACATATGTTATTTCATTCAGATCTGATCATTTTATGAAGTAAATCCAGGCACATTCTTCTTTTTTCCCACAACATGCTTTTCTTCTTATTAGATTCACACAGTTGTATCATTCGTGACTAAATCAGCCAGGTTATCCAGTACTGGCCTAATGGGAGACAGAGCCATAGATATTTGTTAACAGATTAAAAGTTGTCACCATTCTTGCATGTATTTATGTGCACCCACATCCCTGAACAGAATAATTGGTTTAGAAAACAGATGGAAGGATGACATCCTAGTTTTTGTGTGTCCTTTTGCCCAGCTTTTGTGGAACTTACATTATGGCTCTGTATCAAAGTGAAAGTCTCCTGTTCACAGTCACAGATCTGCCCGAACAGTGAAAGTGAAAGTTTCCTGAACGCTTCCTGGTATTTTACAGTAACGGTATTTCACTCACTTGTAACAGTTACAGTACTTCATCCTGCTGAGTCTGATAAAAACATGTATTAAAATGACCAAAACAGTGAAGAAGATTCTTTTAATTAAGATTAATGTAACCAACCTCACCTCAGACAATAGCTCTCTGGATTTCATTTGGATTTGCACAGTGTTTGAGTTGCTTAATATTGTATTAATTAGGTCACCACACTGTCAGCTTGGGCGTCAGTGCTCACTGATCTGAACTGTTTTACACATGGCATCCAAATATATTAACAGCATTGCTCAGAAGTAGGCTACAAAGTTAAATTAGTATAAGATAAGGTGAGTGTGCTGCAATATCAACTTGATATGCTTGACAGCATCACAGTCAGGCGTGTGGACTGATACGTTAATACAAAGGTTTACCGCCAATACTAAGTTATATACAGTGTGTTCTTCCACCCACAATCTAACAGTGAACTACCTCCATGTAAAGCATACTGCATCTCTGTGTACAGTACATATTGCATATGGCTTTCTATAGTGTTTCATGCAGCCTGAATCACTCATGATCGTGATACTCCTGGATGCATTTCTTTATACACACATCAAGCGTAATAGTCGACTCATAGTGTACACAAGGCTCAGCCTGTGTATTGGTATAGACATCGCCATTATCTACACAGGGGTCACAGTTTTGGACTGGAGGCAGTGATATTGATTTAAAAAAGCACACCATCTAACACACACAAAAGGCCTGGATAAGAAGACTGAGAGAGAGTGGAGCTGCTATCTACAGTAGAAGTCACAAAAGGCCGAGGATGTGATGTTTCCGCATTTGCAAAGGAAAAGCTGGATAAGCCACTTTGCCACCGGGAAAATACAGAGAGGATATGTTTACATCAGGATTAGATCGGAAAGTGGAGCTTGGCCATGACGGCCCTTCTTTGAAGGAGACTGCATTTTTCCTGCGCAAGGGTAAGAAGATCTTGCAGCCTCTAAATCAATGTTTTACATGCTACATCTCGTTTGCCTGTTGTAAGGAAACCTTTGTTGCCAAGGTCATCCTTTATAGATCCTCTTAACAAACGCACCTGGACTTTTCTGCCCTGTTTTGTTCTCTAATGCAGTGGTTCTCAACCTTTCTGAGCCAGTTCTTAGTAACCCTAATCCTAACCCCCAAGATAACATTTGTTGGTGTTGGCGACCCCCCCCACCAGGTATGCGTCCTGTGCAGCCAACGCTCCATTTTCATCTATGCAACAGCTAGCAAACATGCTACAGCCGTTTCCAAAATGCACTTTTTTTTTTCTTAGTTTATTTTTCCACTGTGTGTCAGAACAGAATCTCGTGTGCAGATAATTTAACTCTACAAACTAAGTTGATCAAATAAATTCTGGACAAACATTCAAACAGAAGTAAAAGTAAAACTACTTAAAAATCAATTTCATTAAAATCCTAAATTTATTTTGTAAATGTATATCTTTTCACAATGACCTAATGACCCCCTGAAATTATCTTGCGACCCCCATGGGGGTCGGGACCCCCAGGTTGAGAAAGGCTGCTCTAATGTGTGTATTCTTGTGTTTTCCTTTGTGATCTCACAGTGATTTTAAGTCAACTGTCCTACTTGTGATGGTTGATCTGCAGTTATCAGGTACGTTAAAATGTACATAATAGTGTCTGAAATATAGTCAGTTTGGTTGGTTGCCTCAACTGCATTAAAATCCTTGAAAGGTCTTTGCTATTCTTGTGTAGTTCATCAAAACAATGATAGTGGCAGCTTTTTAAGGCACCAAAAACTGGCTGTCAGCTAAGATGAGGGTGAAAGTCAATGTGGATTAGGTGAAAAAAATAAGAGTGAGTTCTAACATGTAGCTTCTGCATGTCGTTGTTAATATGGCTGTTCTAAACACCAAGCCAGGACAGTTTCGGTTTGCTGTAGAACTCGAAAGTGACTCATATGTTTCAAATGTTGGTATTTGTCTGTGCACGAGTCCACAGAAAATATATTTACTCAGACTGTTTCTATGTTTGAAAACTGGAAGAATTTCTATTCTACACTGTAGTCTAAAAGGCAACATTGTCTTATTTCTGAATTGTTATAATAAATGTGTCACCCTCCAATCCATTTTTCCATCTCTCTTCCCTTACCATCATCTACACTCCCTATCCTCATCCTCAACAACATTGGTGATGTTTCAGTGCTATAAACAAGCTTTGACTCCTCACAGTCCTCCTCCATCCTTTCCTCCTCTTCCTTTAGATACATTGCTCTTAGTGTCAGTATCACCCCCCAACGTCCTCCTAAACCAGAAAACTCGTACTTAATTTAAAAGACTCTTGTTTTAGCCTCATTCTCCCATCATCCCTCTCCTCCTCTTCCGAGACACGTGCAGTTACTCATCTCTCTCCCCTTCCATTATGCCTCCCACTCATCCTTTTCCTCAACAAGGACAACTGCTCTTTGTCTCAGTCTCTTGCGTGAGTCGGACTCTGCCGTCCTCTCTTTCCACGTCTCTGTAGAGCAGGGATTTCTGGGCCTTCAGACGGCAGGCCAGGGACATGAAGATAGAGTCGATGTTCTGAGACTCCCTCGGGTCTTTGGCTGACGTCTCAAACAGCAGCATGTTGTGGGCGTCGGCAAACTTGAGTGCCATGTTTGAGGGCACCTGGGAATGCACAAATGCTTGGTTCAATTCAGGAAGGCAAAAAAAGTATCACATTGTAATATAGTCTTTTTTTGGTCATGCTCACAGTACACTTACCTGTATTTGGTCCACAAGGTCACATTTGTTTCCCACCAGGACTCGAGGTACTGATGCTGAGACTCGATGGCCGTTACACTCCTGGGACGAAAAAAAAGAATAGAATTTTAGAAACTTGTGCTATGTTTCTTTGACACAACAAGGACTATAGACATTCAGCTAAGTGGAAAAAGACATTTACTACATAGAAATTGACTTCTTAGTTGTAATTAGGAGGAATATCTGGCAGCTACAAAGTGTCCCACATGGCCTAATGCTGGTGTCAGACAGGCTGCAACACTAATACATGAATATAATAAATTCAGCCAATTAAAAAGAGGTCATGACATACAATGTTGGTTTAACTTACAAAGAAACTGCCATAAATATCTAAAAGGCAAATTCAGGCAAAACTTATTTTGTGACTAGATGCCATTTTTGGAACATAAAAAACTGTAATTAAATATAACTGCATATACTATATATATATTGATTTCTTTCATTCAGCTGAAAAATCATGACTGCAAGCCCATGAATGTACTACTAGGCTACTTTGACTTTTACTACAACACTATTTCTGCAGCTAATAGAACTAGCATGTGTTTAAGGGCTGTTATTTTATTCCAAGTTTGAACTAATGTTTAAATGTAGAATTTTTTTTTTCATATTTAATGTGTAATGAGTTGTTCAGTCTGTAAAATTAACCATGTCAAAGAGCAACTGGACCTGATTTGTATTCCAATATTGCTGTGCTCTCTGAGCTAACCGGCTATATACCATATCACCAAACGCAAGACAAGTAGAGTGTGACTTTGTAGATTCAGTATCAAAATGCAAAAAATCCAAGTCAGTCCAAATTGAATTAGTACAGTCCTACAGTAATGTTATCACAACAAACATGAAGTCTCTTTTAAGCTTGTCATGCAGCTTTTCACAGAAGGACCATCTTTACTTCTGAGAGGCTCTGACTCTCTTAGATGATCTTTTTGTACCCATTCATGTTACTGACCTGTGGTTAATTAACCTAATTACCTGCAAAATGTTCTTCCAGGTCTTCCTTGTTAGTACCACTTACTTTTCCAGCTTTCCCAACTTTTTTGTGATGTGTTACTGCCATCAGTTTAAAACTAACCTTATTTTTATATTAAAATGGTATATTTTCTAGGTTTAAACTTTTTATGTGTTTCCTATGTTCTAATGTGAATAAATATTGCTTTATCATCCAAACTTTTTTGGAATTGGCGTTTTGAGTTTAGTTTTACTTCTATTTCTGATCTACTACTTATCACCTAATAATGACTTAACTATATGGTGATATTTATTACAAGAGGTAGAAGCTGCAGTAGCACCAGAGGTAGTAGTTGAAATAGTGTAAGTTTTTGTAGTAGTTTTTCAGCAGACATTGAAATGATGTTTCCTCTTTTGAAAAATCCCTCCTACACACATACCTACACAAACCGCTATGAATAATCTACTTAAGCTGGGGGTTTGTTGGCTTACTCATAGCACTGGATAGAATTGTTGCAGCATTAGCACCCAGAGGAGCAAACCATGCATTGTGGTGGAAACATCACACTGTCAACTCACAGCTAACAAATAGGGAAGGAGGGAACACTGAAAACTGGAGAGATGCCGATGGTGCTCATGGTGCCAAAAAAGAACACAAAATTGTGTCTGTGTGTGAGAAAAACATGGACTGTGCTGTGGAGATTACAGTGAGCTCAGTCAACCCCTTCTATGTAGTAGGCTATTTGGTTGTTTTGTACTGAGCCAGTTACGAACCTCTATCCACGTCTGTAGGTTGCGGAAGGAAGCCATCTTGGTGACATCATACACAAAGACAACTGCGTGAACATTACGGTAGTAGTGCTCCACCATGGATTTACGAAAGCGCTCTTGTCCTGCTGTGTCCCATACCTGCACCTGTAGAGATACACACGATATGTCTATTTCTTGATACGACTTCAAGAGAAATAAAAGCAACAAATAATCACAGACACAAATGGGACTGACACAGATGAGGACACAACAGCTGGATTGTCTTAGTGTTCGAGGCTGTCAGAATAACTGGGCAGTCGTCAGACATAACAGCATGCAGAGAGACAGAATCCAGAAATCTGGGCTTAGTACCCAACTATTGAATTTTTTTTATTGTTAACAATAACCTAAAATTTATCTCAGTAAACAAGAAGGCAATATGAAACTGGCTATGGTGACCTGTCTAAGCCTTATAGGCTTTACAAGAACCATTTCATGGCACTGTACCTTGTCAACGAGAAAGATGTATTATATTATATATTATGATATATTATATTAATATTCCTGACTGCAGGATTTCAGGAGAGCACAGTGGGCTTCTTTGCTTAATCATTAACAGAGGCTGCAGACAAATCTATGTTATATACAGCATTTGATGGGCAACATAATCCAAAATCAAATGTAGCAATTTAAGACCAAAAACCTAAATGTTACCATGAGTTGTGCAAGGCGAGACAAGTACATTAAACATTTGGAGCGCTGTTCATTGCCTTACTCAACATTGTCAAAATAACTTTTTGAGATTGTATTTCCTGGTCTCAGTTTACTTTACTTCATATTCTGAAGAACGTGTGAGCCCTGTCAGGTCAAACCACGACTCTCAAGCTAATTAATGAAGCTGTATTATACAGCTGTTCAACAAAATAATTAGTCTATACTGTGAGATTTAACCATATTTCTCAGCTAGTACACCTGCAGAGCATGTGTGGCTGCTCTACAGCAGTATAATTCCTTGATCATAGCATTTAATGGTTCAGATTTAACCTAAAGGACAAAGAGGAAGCTTTACTTTCTACCCTCTGCACAAGACAAGTGCTGGTAGTGAGTAAAAATTATTTATGGCTCATGCAAGGCATGTCATATACTGTACATTGTGCTCCTAATTGTTGGCTTGCAGCTTGTTTTTTTCAAACTGTGTAATCAGAAGCACTTTGTATATCAACAAGGATGTCTCCCAACACTCAGCTCAGGCCTTCACTGCCTCCTCTGTGAAATAGCCGCTATTACCATTTGAATGGACAAGCCTGGCAATTTAGCATCAGAGATTGAATGCTGCATCAATGCTGCTCCCAGTCAAAGCACAGTGAGGCAAAAACAGTGGCGTGTGGCTTATAATTTAACAGGTTGACAAAAAAAAAAGATCTCACAGAAATGATAATAAGGCTTTCTGTAACTGAACATAAATGCTTACGAATAAATGGTGATGCAGGGAAAAGCCTGTGAAACATTAACATGCAATGCTTAATTTTGTAAGAGTATGTGACACAGACACAAGAGTCATTACCAGTGACTTGACACCTTACTCTGTACATTTGTACTTAGTGTGAAGCTCTGCCATTTATAGTCCTCACCATCTCATAACATCTGGTGTTGCCAATCTACTGCACTCTATGCAATACTTTAATTAGGATTAATTTAATTATATACTTATCAGAAGAGTGGAGAAGAGACATCCATGCACAGTTTGTATGAGTTGTACGTGATTTTTGACCTGTGCTGCTGTGATATTAATTCGTAAACATCTTGAAATCATAAATGTAGCAGTTTCATGAAAAACTGTTAGATGCTAATAGTTCTTACAAGTACAAGTGGAAAAAATGTCATGCTGGTGGCACAACAATAAGGGTCAAGAGGTGACCGAAACATTAGGAATCATCCTCTGGGGGGGACCTTAAATATTCACAGCTAAATGAATAGTTGTTAGACCAGCAGTCATGTTGCATGAGGACAGGCAGACTAATCAATACTGCTTTTCTCTGTCGCACGTTTTGCATGTCAAAAAACATAACCCAGCTCATTAGAGAATTAATGACTTAAACTGACTTAATCTAACACAACATCTTATTGCCACATCAATGTTTGTTACCTAACTAGCTTTGAAAGCGCAGGGCAAGTTCATTTAGTTCACATATGTTCACGCTCGACATGCATTTTGAAGAGAATTTCAGTGATTCACACAAGCTGACCTAATAGGTGTAGTGCACCTTGTTTCTGTCAGTGTGCATTTGTGAGTCAGCATTAGGGGGCATCTGGAGGTTGCAGGCAGGCTGAGACAGAAAGGAGGGGAGACGGTGCTCATATAGACATTGATGTGTATGTTTACCACAGTAGTTCAAGTGTTCACGGACTGAGGAGGGGGAAGTGCTGAAATATATGATTTCATGAAAGATCGTCTAAATGGGAGTGGTGGCAAATATTCCATAATAATTCAATGGTCACTTATATAGTGACTAAAGTGATCATTGTCACAATACTTCAACTAACCTGCTTATATGCTTATACTGCTACACTTAACTGGATTCAGCTACATCTGCCTATGCGTTCCTACTGTCAATCTTGGAAATCATTAAATTTTAATTATGCAGTTACCAGCATATATCACAGCTGTATGTGTTTGCTTTACTTGTTTACAATCTGTTTTGACTGACACAGAGTTTAAAGTACATAGGCTACTTTAAAATAATCAGAATAGATTAGTGATTACTTATGATCGGTTAAAAATATCAATTTTAAGACAATCGAATGTTGTCACTCTGTCTTGATAATACAAATGTACAATGAGTCAAGCATGCTGGAAGCAGACAGATGCCTTGATACATATATATATACATACCAGGGACCAGTTTCAATGTAAAATCAAATATTTTCTGAGTGTTCTTGTTCTGAGTGTGTTTCAAATGATCAACCCCGCACAAAGTACATATAGAAATACAATTATTTGTAGGACATGATTTTGTTTTTGCTGTTGTTGGCCACAAAGATAAAAACGTGTTGAATTTCTTAAGCATATACCACAAGGACATTTTGAACTGTAAACTAGTTGTAAGGATATAGAGAGGTGGATTGAAATGAAGTGTGGTTAAATCTGTGTGATCTGCCGGCAGAGTCTGAGCTGCAGCTCATCAACAAAAAGACAAGAGTAGGAGGTGGGGGTGGGAGTAAGGAAACACCACTCATCAACATCCAGCCCCTCTGTTGCTTTTACCTTGATGGTCTCCCCTTCAATCCCCACCGCCTTCTCCCTGAAATCCACGCCGATGGTGGCTTCGGTCTTATCCGGGAAGCTCCCCCCGGTGAAACGGAAGGTGAGGCAGGTCTTGCCCACGTTGGAGTCCCCGATGACGATGATCTTAAAGATCCGCGTCTGGATGCTCAGCTCCAGGGAGGAGGTGCTCAGGTCCACGGAGGATGTGAGACTCCGGGCGGCGTCGTTGCTGCTGCTACTGGCTCGGCTCCGACTGGCTCTGTGGAAATCCATGGACGACGTCAGGATGGTGACATTGTCGTCCGCTCGGTTTCTTCGTGCGATTCCTCTTCCACCACTGCCCGGTACTCGGGTCTCCTCCTCCGGGGAATCGTTGGTCATTATGCCGGAGGAGGCGATGCGCAAATCGGGGTGCGTGTGAGGAGAGGAGAGGGGGTGGACGGATGGATGGATGAGTGAAGGGAGGGGAAAGGAGGAGGAAGGAAGGAGGAGACCAGAGATGCAACAATACAGCGATCCTCTCTTTCAGCAGCTGAATGTGGCCTTAAAGGAGAAAGCATTAAAGCATTGAAGACAGAAAACACTAATTTATAAAGAATAAGTTTCATTTTTCTTTATCTCCATATTATGTAGTAATTATGGCAGCAATAGACATACACCATTCTACTGAGTTATTTGATTAATACAGATGCTATCAGAGCAATATAGAGATGAAATGTTTGCTTCAGAGAAACAGTGAGAGAGCCAGATTTAGATGATGTCATCCTGTTGCTCATACATAAATTGTGCTCCTGGCAGACCTGCACCTCAGGAACCCTCTGACATCATTTTAAAACTAGAAGCAGAGATACATGGACGCAGAGGCTTTTTATACTAGTTTAGTACTAGTCAGTGTAAACTGGAAGAAATCACATAGCAAAAAAAGTGTACAGACACACTAGCAGTGCAGAAAAGTAATTAAGTACCTTACTCAAGTATTGCACTTAAGTATAATCCTGATGGGCGCCTTTATTTGAGTGTCAATTTTATGCTGCTTTATACACAGCTTCATGTTTACATGTTAGAGGGAATCATTGTACTTTGGTTTTATTGGTCTTATTTGGTGTGGTGTTATTTTATGAGCAGCAACATCACTTGGAAAACTTGCGAAATATAAAGTGTAATAATGCTCCTACTGAGCAGCACAATGTAAACTGCACCAGCAAATTACAGCTCTATTATGATGAGCAGTTCTTTCCCATTCGCCGTCTACTGTACTTTTGTAATTTGTTGGATTAGTACAACTTACTGCTAAGAACTTTCCCCATATTACTTGGTACAAAGCTGATACATCAGTATTCCTGGACAGTTCAGTTCTGGGAGTAGAGCTGGAACCCCTACACGTTGTAACTGAGAGGAGGATGATGTCTAAACTCCTCTCAATCCTGGACAATCCCTCTCACCCACTTCACAGTGTCCTGGCTGGACAGAGGAGCACGTTCAGCCAGAGACTGATCAATGTCAAGTGCTCCACAGA
>JAUMHL010000002.1:4498974-4515801 GCA_032362345.1 Sandelia bainsii | reverse complement strand
CTGCTGTAACATGCCAAAATAATTTCCCTCTGGGATTAATAAAGTGTTTTGAATCTTGAATCTTGAATCTTGAATGTTCCCAAAGCTTTCCAATAGAGCACATCCTGTCTCCAGAAAATGTACTAAACACATTTCATCCAAAGACTGTGGTTCCAAAAGTAATGCAGCTTAAAAACAAGTAATAAATAACCGAGCTAACATTGAAACATGTTCTGTTGGCTTTTAAGTGAGAAAGAAAGTGAAACTAATTTTCACACAAAATCTCGTCATGTGATCCGATCACCTGGTCGTATTATCACATTCCTTGAAAGCAGCACGGCCATAACGTGCTCAGGATTGCAGTGTTTCCAGATTCCTGTGCTAATTAAGGTAGCAACAAGAAAACAAGAAATAAAGATGACTTTCAGTGTAGTGAATGAAATTACATCATTATCTCTGAGTCAGAGTTACAGAACAGCAGCTTCAGCTCTGACTGGAACACAGAGCTTAAAGGCTCCACAGCAAGTAGGATGTTGAAGGATGAATGTGAGTTTACATGCAATTTTTAGACGTTTTTAAGTTAAAATTTGTAGAATGTATAAATTTCTGAATTATTTCCTTGCATTAAGTGAATGGTTGTCCAATATGTTCCAGACTGTTTTGAAGCATAAACATTATCCTTTACTCCATGACATTAAAAATTGTGTTATGACACAAAAATCCCCAGCAGGCAAAACAGAAAGTTATTTCCACTCGTTTGTGTCACAAGAAATTCCACAATAAAATGCAACAATCACAAGTTAAAAATGCAAAGATGTTGATGCTCCAGTTGAATGAATTCTCATCCTTCTATAGTTTCATTTGTGTATTGCTGCATCTTCCATAGTGATAGTGAAAATTGTGCGAGATGTGTATGCGTGCAAAATATGTGTTATAAATAGTGGGATGTCATGATGAATAATGTATTTTCAATTATTTTTAATACTTTAAATTACAATTTCAATTATCAATTTATTTTTTAATTTGGATTGTTAAATGTTATCTCAACTATTTATTAATGAATTTCATCTATTTTTCAACTAAGATTCTACAGAAATTGCAGTTGCTCTGTAATGTTATAATAATACTGGCTCAATGCTAATGTCAGCATGCTAACATGCTCATAATTTTGCTTTGTTTACCATGTTTAGATGTTAGGTGGGTGTGTTAGCATGCTTGCAGTTATGTTCCAGATTCTAGTATGTTCACTTTTAATTATGGGAGATAAAATTTGCATGGGAAAATAGACAGCCTGTACATTAAACATTAAAAGTACATTAAACAGTGAATGAATCTGTTTTACTTACTGTATGAAATGGAGCCATACAAGGTGCTGCTGGGTGTTTGAGCTGCTCTGCCTCCATGTTGGATAATAGCAAGAAAACCAAAACCAAAATGCACACATATATTTGTGCACACAAACCGAATGCAGATGTGTGCACACACTCTCTGTCTGTCGATATCAGAAATGCAGACAGAAAAACCAAAGTCTAGTGCGCACTGGTACGACACGTGTTTAACAATCCCTCACACACAGACACAATCTCTTCCTCACAGACATACGCACTCTCTTTTTCAAAGAGACACACATAATCTCCTTCTCACACACACATGCACAACAAACACACACTCTCGTGTGTCGAACAATCCCGGCGCTTGTGTCTGACAAAGCTCCCTTCACCCTCGGTAAAAGGCCTGTTTGTCTGGAGGCGAGGCTCAGTGGGACATTCACATTCTGGTGAACACAAACCAACAGTGAAATATAGCATGCATTTACATAAATACACACATTTGGATTTGGATGTATGCACACAGACACAAAAACAATGTCCTGGTTATAGACTCCCAAAGTTGACTGTGCTATTATAAACCGGTGTGTTATCTACCCCAGCTCATAGTCAATCACTCATCTGCAACAGTTACGTTTTGGTTATAATATGGAAAATCTTCAGTTGATTTAAACAAACATGGGTCATAGTAGTTAGCTCCTCATCACATTGTCTGTTAAACCAACCTTACACCAGTGGCTCAAGCTTAAAGAGATAAGATACAAGCTTGAGTCTGTCTGTGTTATACTTCAGTATGAATAAAGATTTTAAAAAAATAATATATGTAAATCAGTGTGCTGTATCTGTGGAGTTTTAACTAAACCTCTGTCCCAATTTGGGATAACACTAAACTAAAGGCCCTGCTCACACCAAAAAGTAGCACAGAAATATTAATCTGAACTGCAGTAATCACTAACACACTAGTCGGTAGATATATACTGTATACTAGATGCCGCATTGGGTCTGTTGTGCTGCCATATTGGATCAGGACTCTGCTCTGTTCAAATACTAGAAATTGCAAAACCAAACTATGAGAGTTATCTTTTATATTTTACAGTTATAAACATGTTGAATTTTCTAGATCAAAACAAGTGACCCTAAACTAGTCAGTACTAAGTTAAGTTAAACCTGTATTTTTATAAAAATAATGCATAAGTAATAAGTAAGATGCTGAAAATTAAATTTAGCTACAGTATGTCACTCTACTATGTTAACACAATACTTTGTGTAAGCGTTGTGTGTATATAGCTTCCAAATTAGGAGCAATCAATGCATTAAGAAACAAAATAATAATTACACAGAGGGAGTTCATTTTAACGTTTGTTTTTTATTTTAAATAAAAATATATTGTACAAAACAACAAGACAGTATCAATTTATCAATTTTACACTGTCTATCTCTTTGTTGACTCAAAGGTTAGAAATGTCAGAACAGCTTGTTTTTGGTTAATGGTGTGAATATGGGGGTCAAAGTTCACATAAGTTGAATTTGATTTAACTCACCCCTGTGGACAAATGACTGTGGTGATTCAATTGAACTTGAAGTGAACTGATGTTGGAAATGTATTCTGTGAGGCCTTAACACCTCTGTTAATGTAGAATAGGTGAATATCATTAATATCAATCTTCATTGGGGAATGTTTCAGTGTTTTACTATAGAGAAAACGTGGCATTGGACTGATAAAAAAGGATACCTGTGTTTTACTTTTCACATACTTATTTATTATGTTCTATTTGTGATAAAAAGGTTTCTGTCAACTGTTGAGAGCTGCTCTAAGCTCACATCATAGCTGTTATAATCTAATACTTTTCAACCATTCTAAAAATGAACAAATGTCATTGATACATACAGAATCTAATTCTGTAATACATCAGCAGTGTTGTGGTAGTTAGTACTGTCGGCTGGGTGCCTTTCTGTGTGGAGTTAGCATGTTCTCTATGTGTCGATGTGGGTCTTCTCCGGGTACTCCAGCTTCCTCCCACCATCCAAAGACATGCATGTTAGGTTAATTGGTGGCTCTAAATTGTCCATAGGTGTGAATGTGAGTGTGGATGTTTATCTGTCTCTATATATATCCCGCCTCTCGCCCAATGACAGCACTCCCGCACAAGCGGTTTGGATAATGGATGGATGGACATCAGCAGTTGAGGTTATTTGTATCCTCACAGGAACCGCTCTCGCAAAGATCAATGAATGATGAATCAATGAAATATGGCACTTTATGAGCACATGAGTAGAATAGTTGATAATATACATGTCTTATTAATCTCAATTAACTGTCAGGATGTTATATTTGTGTAAACTTTAACGAGAAAATCTCTTTCCTAAAGTAAGTACAGTTTTACACACTATAATGCTGTAAGGGGGATATTGAAAATACATATTCAGCCTAAGGCTGAAAAGGCAAAACAAAAAGGGACTTTGAGAAATTTCAATATTTTTTATGTTCCAAAACACTTTTACAGGTAACAAAATTACCTGCAGTTATAAATCACAAGCAGTGAAGGTTCATGTGTGAAAGTCATAATAAAAACACTTCACTTCAGTGGAAACGGGTTTGTAAGATTTCAAGCCAAGCCAGCAGTTAGGCAGCTTTAAGTCCAAATATGTACAGAGTGTTTAAATCCTGATGGAAAAAAAACACATCCAGTCTTTCTGCTATGAGATTTCCCAACAGAATAATTATATTTGTCACTCAGACTACTTGTAGGTATGTTGATTTGAAATCTGTTCCGAGTGCGTTCTTAGCGTTGCATTTGTAAATGCCTGAGTTCATGAGCACAGGGCTCTGTATGACCAGACTCCCATCCTCTGTCATGTGCATTCCTCCTTGCACTGTGAAGCGGTTATGTGGAACCAGAGTTGTGCGTCCAGGCAACGTCCATGAAATTTCCGGCTTGGGAATACCAGCCGCAACACAATTTAGCATCACTGGTGATCCCCGGTTGACTCTTGTAATTGAGCTTAGTGTATTAGTGATGCGTGGTGGGAAAACCATCACTGCAACTGGGTAGGATAGCGTTGATGAGCCAAAAGAGTTAGACGCTTTACATATGTATGTTCCTTTGTCAAAGGTGGCAATCTGCCTGAGCTGGAGGGTCCCATTGGAGAAGAAAGTTACTCGGCCAATGGTTTGAGGTTTGTCCAAAACGAGGCCATTTGGTAGGGTCCAAGTAAGTGATGCCTGTGGCCAGCCATCCACAGTGCAGGGCAAGTTTAGATTGAGGCCATAAGTAATCTTCATTCCACCTAGAAAGCAGTGAATAAATGTAATAAATAAATGATAGACGCACCAAAAAAACACAATAGATTAAGCCAGATTAATAATTCATATGCCTTTAGGATGCCCTCAAACCTGTTGTAGTCCTGACTGATTCATTTTCCCTTTGTTGTCAAAGTTATGTAGAGAAGGTTTGATACTTTTTTATATATTTTGCCAGATGGGACTGAATAGGATCTAACCAAAGAGTGGAGTGAACGTTCTCACATGATCTTTAGTGAAGACTTTTCTGTGTGAAAAACCAAACCATGGAAGAAAAGAAACATGTTTACCAACCATTTACCTTATTGGGAAAAGAGTAAATTACAGATTTGAGAACATCCTTAGGCACTGTATTGCCAAAATAAAGCAGAATTTGACTTGATTCATTTGAGACACAAAAATATACCTGTAGATCCTCGGATCATTGGCTTTCTGCCTGCCTCCAGCGCATAACGCTTCTCTGCTTGTCCTGCCACATTTTTGGCTAGGCACCGGTACACCCCCTTATCGCCTGCAACTGGTTGTGAGATTCGTAGAGTTCCATTACCCAGATAATGGGTGAAGCGCTGGAGTCTAACACCAGGCATTAACATTGTCCCATTTGGTAGTATCCATGCAAACTCTGGGTTTGGCTTGCCACGAGCAGGGCACTCCAAGTTTACTTCCCCACCATCTTGCTTTATTGGCAATATTTCAATATTGGGAACAGCAAAGCTAGGTTTCTCAGCTAGTGATGCCACCTCTAATTCAATCACAAGTGAGGCTTCGCCCACACTGTTTTTAGCCAGACACATGTACCTCCCTTCATCTGTTTTTCTCACCCCCCTCAACTCTAAGCTCCCATTTCGGTGGACTTGGAAGCGACCACCAAGGTATGGTGATGTGAGCGAGTGGCCATAGGGAGTAATCCACCAGACTCTTGGCTCGGGTTTCCCTTCCACTTTGCAATCCAGAAGTGCCGTTTGATAGGACACACCTAAAGCTTTTGTGGGGCTTTTCTCTTTCATCCCATTAATAAAGGGTTCCTGCAGTTCAACTTCAAGTTTCATGTTTTTGATATCATCACCAGCAGCATTTCGTGCCATACATACATATTTCCCTTCATCGGCCAGTGTTACTTTTTTAACCACTAATGTCCCATCATCCACAATCTGAAATCTGTCTGACGACGTGGAGATCGCAGTATTTTGAGGTGAGATCCACATGATTCTTGGTGGAGGTTCACCTGTTGCTTGACAACTGAATTTAGCTGACTGTCCTAATTTTACTAAAACGAGCGACTGATATTTTGATCTAATATTTGGAGCAGTTGGTCCCACTTTCACGCTCACTTTTCTTTCATCTTTGCCCAGTTTGTTCTTGGCATAACAAGTGTAGTCACCCTCATCTTTTTTGCCCATGTGCTGAAGGAGTAAAGTTCCATTGCCAAAGATAACATAACGACGGCTGCGAAGACCGCTGTCATCTGACTGAAGAGCGTTGTTGATTAAAGTTCCATCTGGGAGACTCCAGGAAACTTCCGGATCAGGGAGGCCTGTTGCAACACAATCCACCTAGAAAGGCAATAAAGGAGAAAGAGAGTGAGTGGAAAACATATAAAGATAACAGATGACATGGAAAATTACAAAACAGTGCTGCTTATGATATTTGATCCAGCCTATTCTACTTTGAGTTGGTTCAACAAATATACCTGAAAATTTTCTCCAAAGGTGACCTGGGTCTGTGCAGTCCTAACATGTTCAATTCTGGGAGGTGTCATTAACACCTCCACCTGGTAAAGCAAAAATATAAAGAATGTTAGTGAAGAAATATCATGTATAGCAAACAGTGAAAGTATTCACAATTCTTAGAATACTCACAACTTTGGCACAGTAAGTTCATTGTGTAGCCTTAAATCAGTGGAAATGAGTTGGCAGTGAAATGAAGCTATATGTAATCATTATCTGTCCTGTTCATACCTGGAAGAGCTCCATGTCCTCTCCATTGGGTCGCTGAAAGACACAAAGATAATTTCCACCATCCAGCTCTGTTAGCTGAAGAATCCTTAGAGTCCCATTACGGAAAGCTTTAATTGGTCTCTCTGGACTGGAGGCAGATGGAGGAGAGACATTAGGCTAAAGCAGTCAGTCAAGTTAAATGTCACACCTAAAATTTCACATATTTATAAATTGGGCAGTACTGCACTTGTGTGTGAATTACAGAAATTTATATTTCAGTTACCTGTGTCGATGCTCCATGATGACCTTGGAAGGCAGCTGCCAGATGGTCCCTCTTGTGGATCTGGTAGACTCTGGACAGTGGAGGTAGACAGCAGAACCGTACATAGCTGAGACATAGTGTTGGCTTGATGGCACAGCATGATGGTGGGTTGGAGGGATGGGAAGAGGAGGAGGATGCTGGTGAGAGATGGAGGGAGAATCTGCCCTCACCTCCAGCTGGACTGTTCTTTTAGCAATGCCCACAGCATTAGAGGCCAAACACTCATACCTATAAAGGGATCAATAACAGAACTCACTATTTAAGAACTCACACAAAGAGTCAAAGAAGAACATTAACAGTGTAATAACTTTGACGTGATCTGTAAATTTGTATTGCTTGGGAAATCAGTATTGTGACGTGCATGGCAATACACAACTTCTGACTTTTAATACAGATTTTGAACACGTTAGTTCGCTCATGAGTTGGAAAGTTAGAGTTAGTTCATCACAGTTTCATGTGAGGATGACTTAAGGTGTCAATATGCTTTAACAGACATCCTTTTCAGATGGTTTAATGTCCGAAACCACCTTTTCTTCCACAGCTTTCCAACACTGAAATTGAGGGGACTGCGCCTGAGAAAAACAATTCGAAGTTGATTCACTTCACACAGCAATTAGCCAGGTTTGTCAAAGTGCAAAAAAAATGCCAGGTGGTAATAATGTTGTTTGCTAACAAGCTTAAAGAAAAGTAATAGGATCATCAAAATCGTTAGGATACGTAATCAATCCATCCTGTAGTTTTTGAGATAGTTTAGACTTGACCAAAGTGGTATACCAAATCAAACTGCCATCCCTAAAGCTACACAGCTAAGTTTGCCCAATTCCTCATGTTCTAACAGTGATTTTTTTAGTATTATATGAAGTTGACACAGTGCAGTTAGTATAAACATCATGTCCTTTTTTATCCACGTACTTGAATAGTACATACATACATACATACAGAAAGAATCACATTGTAATAGGCTAACATAAATGCATACCTCCCACCATCAGACGGCAATACATTCTTCACAAACAGTGTCCCATTAGGGAAGACAAACAGCCTGTGTCCCAGAAACTGTGATGGCTTAACATGGATGCCCGCCGGGAGCAACCATTTCAGAGCAGGCACTGGTTTGCCCTTCACAGAGCAATGCACATACACACTCCTGCCTGGTTAGATAGGATTTGATTAGTTTAGAATACTTTTGTTACTGTGAGCATTTTACATTCTGTTTTAAGCCATGTGAAATTGTTGCTTTGCTACTTGATTGCATGATTTTAAATTTCTGTATCATACCTGGCTGAAGGATGACAGTATCCATTGCTCCTTCACTTATGCTTGGAGGCAGAGCTGCAACGTGGAGATGATAACTAATTGTATCAGCACCTGCTGCATTACTTGCAATACATTTATAATCCCCTTTGCTGGAGAAATTGGCAGAGTGTAGTTGTAGCGTTCCATTTTCAAGCAGAGACATTGCAGAAAGGAGAGTGTGAACAACCCCAACTTCACGAACAAAAGTCCTGTCTGGAAGAATCCAGGAAATTTGGGCTAGTGGTTTTCCAGAGGCAAGGCAGTCAAGACTGACACTTTTCCCTAGGTAGACTGCTATCTCAGTTGACTTAGGTGGTTTGATCTTGGGTGCCTCAGTCTGGACAGCCAAGGTGATGACCATGCGATCTGTCCCAAACCTGTTCTGGGCAGTGCAGAGGTACTGGCCTCGATCCTGAAGTTGGATGCTTTTAATAACAAAAGTTCCATTCTTCAAGACTTCAAAACGAGGACCGTGCTTGGTGTTGGCTGCAATTGTGGCACCTGAGAAGGAAACAATGGTGAAATATGAAAATGTCTGCCTTTGATGTCTCCAGGTGAATAAAACATGAAAAAAAATACAATATTAGGCAGATTTGCCTCAGCGTGAAAAAGAAAATTCATTTATCTCTTACCAGTAGAGACTTTGGTCCATGCAATAGTGGGTTCAGGATTTCCTGTTGCATTGCAGGGCAGGAATACATCACTTTCTGCCAGCACTGACACACTAGCTGCAGTTAATGTAGTGATATGGGGCTTCACCCTACCACCCCCAGCTCCCAGCACCCATGGGAAAGGAGGTGCAGCTGTGGGCCACAGAGAGCTGATTCGTCCTGCTACAAAAATACATATAGGATATACTGTATATAATTCTCTATACAATTATTAGTGATGAAAATATGCTTTTATAGAATTACTTTTTTATGTATTTTCAATAATTCCCCTACCTCCAAAAGGCCTCCAACCTCCATACACAACTCCAGGGGTGGTGGGGTGGTAAGGGGCAGGGGTCGAGATGAAACCAGAGAATGAAGATGAGGTTTTATCAATGTTTGGAGGTGGCAGGGTGTAAGTGTAAGAAGCAGTAGGTGCTGGTGGTTTGGGGTTATCGGGTCTATGTGCAGGTGGGCGGTTGGGTTTAGGTGTGATGGGAAGTGGTGGATTGTAGTAGCTATAATGAGGTTTAGGTGTCACCATCTTGCCAAGCTGGGTAATGCGGTCAAGCTGTGCCTGGAAAAATTCAAATAAAAATGTTACTTCAAAATGATCCTTTAATATATGTATTATCAGCCCATTTCTATCTAGACTAATACAGTTTAAGTCAGAAAGCAGTCTCATCACTGCCATGAATAGCAATTGTCAGTTTAGAAAAGCTATGGCATTTACAAATAAGCAGGTCTTTTTTATCCATAATCAAGGTCAATGTGATGTGTACATCAAGGGATTTCTTAATAATGGTAGTCCAAAAGCATAGGTAGGTACTGCTTTTAAATAATTTAAAGCTGCTATCAGTGTTGATATTATGATCATCCTATATGTTTTTTTCTAGCCACTCGATAAATGTACAGTAAGTCCAATATTCAACTCCAGTTACACTCTCCTTTTAATTTAGTCTTGGTTTTTACAACCCCTAAGACACCCTGCAGTTTTCTGCTAACTTTGTCTGTGGCCATGTTCAGCTTAACGCTTTTCTGACAGTGAAATACTCAGTGATAGGAAAACTGTCTGCTCTTGCTGAAAACCTGATGAATGATAGCAGTCTATCATATTTCCCTTGCAGTGTAAAGCCAAAGGAATCAGCTAAAATGATCTATACAGTTAATAGCTGTTTTGTTATACCAAACCAGTGAGCCAGCATAGAATATAGCAGGTTCTTAACTGCTAAAGCTAAATCATCCTGAGCCACTATTAATGTCTTTAATTACACCTGTGGTTTTCATGTTATGCCTTGTGAAAATGTCAGCTCTGAAAAAAAGTTTACACTAGAACCTCAATGTACAAACACTGAGGCGAAATGTATTTTAAATTTGAATTGAAGTACTACAAGATAAGAACACAGGCAACTTACTACTTTTTGCCACTTTTTACACGATTAGAATTAAATACACAGAGTCACATATCATATGCTGCATTCCCAAACTACCACCCATCATACCTGTCTGTATCTGTTCCTCAGCCTTGATAGAAACAGTTGATCTCTGGTTTGGGTTCTGCCATCCACATGATAATTTTGATGATCACGATGTGACACTTTGGAGTTTCCTGTTGTTCCAGAAACTGTAGGTGTGGGTTTGACTGTTTCAGCTATGATTTCAGGTCTGTTGGTGACAACTGGGCCTTGAGTCCATGGGAAGGGGAGAGGTCATGTTTGTTAGGGTTAGAAACAGAGAGTAAACAAATTTGATCAAATATATCATACTATAACACATAAAACGTAAATGACATTATTTTGAGTACATTAGCTAAGCAAGTCAATAAAGTAGTCTAATCTCTATATCTCTTTTTAACAATGGTTACATAGCAGTTTATTTACCTTTCCTTCGATTAGGAAATGTCCTTTGACTTGGCCAGGAAGGGTAGATAGGGTTGTAATGATATTGATGATGATGATGATGATGTGAAGGCCAGTGGGAGGTTGGGGGGACTCTAGGATGCTGCGAATGCCTGCCTGGATTCACCTCAGTCTGTCTTCCTGTATTTCTGTCTTGGTTTGTCTGTGTCACCCGCGAAGTGATAGTTTGGCCTCTTCCCTGGTTGTTCTGATGGAGCCAGGGGTGAACTGGTTCCATCACAGGCAAACTGTGGGTCTCAGGTTTTACTCTGGGCTTGTTTATCTCTTTGTCTTGTTTCAGTGTGACTTCTTCTCTTGTTCTATCTCTGTTTGAATGTGAATTAATGACTCTGGAAGAAATTCTTGCTTGGGTTGGCATATTTTGTTCTACTGAAGGTTGAGTGGACAATCTTGGTGTATTTTGTGTTGTTAACTGGAAGCTATCCATTGTATTGTAGCTCTGTGCAACCCAATTCTTTTTAAATTCTGTGTTTCTCTCACTGCCTTCTGTGTCTAATTTATGTTCTTTTTGCCATTCAGTTCCTGCTTCTTCCTCCCCGTCACTCTCTCCTGCAAATTTGTTTTCTTCAGTTTGTATTCTGATCACAACCCTCTGTCTCTCAAAGTTTTCTAGGTTTCCAGAGTCTTTCTCCTTTTGTTCTACTTGTGTTTCTTCAACAACAGTACTTTCAGTTTGATGACGGTTACTATCTAACTTTGTAGTGGCAATTGTCCTTGGAATAGGTAAATCAGGTCTACCTGGAGAACTACCGGGTTTAGGAACATTTTCTTCAACTAATGGAAATGTGGTACGACTACTGTCAAGATGCTGAGTGGTATGAAGGGTTTCACCGTTTAAATCTTTCTTGATATTCAAACTATCACTATCATTGTAATTATATTCTTCATAGTATTCACCTTCATCTTCCTCTGTCTGATACTCACTAGATTGGTTGTCCACTGTGGTTGCAATAGGTGTAGTAGTAGTAGTAGTAGTAGTAGTAGTAGTTGTGGTAGTAGTAGTAGTAGTGGTAGTTGTTGTTGTGGTTGGTGGTGGTGTGGTGGTTGTTGTTGTTGTTGTTGGGGAATCAGTTGTTTGAGACTTTTTTGATAAATGGTAGAATGGGTTTAGATGTGGATGGATTCTTCTTATTGGCGGTTTTCTACGTCTATAAGGGAGTCTTCTCCTGTTTGCCTGACCAGGAAGGAAGCTGTGATTCCTTCTCCCCTCCCCAAAGTGTTGATCAACTGGCTGAGGAGTTTCAGCAGCAGGAGAGTCTGTGATGGATTTTGGTTTTCCAACATGGTCTAGGGATGGTTCTGTACTTTTGGGAGGTGGAGGTTGTAAAAGCCGTGGCACAATTTCCAGTGTTTCTTTACTGTCTTTACCATGTTCATCTTTTTTTTCTGGAAAATGGGCCTCAGTCTTAGCTCGTGAGTTGATTGGAAACTGTGTTGGTTCTGTGTTAATATCAGGAGAGGTAGTAATGCGGAGAAAATTGTTAGCAGTAGGAACAACTGAAGTGGCAGTTCTAGTAGTAGGTTTGTATGTACTTGTTTGGACAGTTACAGTGCTAGGCTCCTCTAGTGATTGCTCTGTAGGCAGAGCAACAGTTGGTTTAGCATTAGCTTTAGCCAAAATCTCTGCCCAGCGATTTGGATCTAGTTCCTTGACAGATGTGTTGGGTCTCCTTTTTGAATCTTTAATTCGTAGCCTTTTTGAAAACCCTTTAGGATTCCTTTGCTTTGATTCTACCTTCTTAGGGAACTGTGTAGAAAAAGGACGTATAATTTCCTGGTAGTCTCGCCCTGAACCCTCTTCCTCCATACCAATTGGTAAGATCGGCTGTTCTCTCTCTGCCTCTACTTTTGACCTATCAGAGGTTTTCTCTCCTGTGACTTCTACCATGTGTGATACCATGTCAACTCCATACAGATTTGAGGCCAAGCAGCTGTATTCCCCTGAATCTTCTTGTGTCGCTTTCCTTAACACCAAAGTCCCATTTGCCATTACTTCTGCTCTTCTTGTCTGTTGTGTGGGGAGAAGAATTTGGTTTTTTGGTAGGTACCATATAGTTTGACTTGGCTGGACTGATGTCACATCACAAGTAAGAGAGAAAGATTGTCCCTTTTCAGCTACAACTTTTTGACCATTAAATGCAGTAGGACTGAGTAAGCGTTCTTTGATGGTGAGTCTTAGAGGCATCAAGTCCACGCCAGCTTTGGTTCTGACCATACAATGATAAAGTCCAGAGTCAGACAGTGAAGCATTTAAAATCACAAGTTCTCCTCTTTCAGAAATTTCTATTTTATCAGTTGCATGCTCCACAGTAGACAAATCTGGAAGTATCCACTCCACTTTCACCTCTGGTTCTGAAGTGATGACACTGCACAGCAAGCTAACCTTTGAACCGTCAAGAGCTGTCTGAACCTGCCCTGTTGTCCCTCTGCGAATCAGTGCCCAGGTTAAAGTAAAGTCATTGTCATCACCCTGCCCTCTATGGCCGCTGATGTGCTTGGTAATTAATGTAGTGAAATCCATCACCAGTTTCTTAGTTGTTGTTTGCTTTCTGTTGAGTCTCAAAGTGACTCTGGGTTGAAGCAGCCAGGAAGGTTCTGCTACCAAATGCCCTTTTAATTCAGTGAAATAAGGGGAATTTTCATTTACAGCTTGGACATACTGATAGGTTACTCTGCTTGCATTACCTCTTTGTTGACCTCTCTCTAATATAGCAGGGCTTTCATAGTAATACGCAACCAGTTGCCAAAGATTTTGCAAAGTCTCACGATCAATCTCACACTCAAGGACAGTCACCAGCGATACATTGACAGACAACTCTCCAGAGGAATGTGGATTAACAGTCCAACTCATTAGTGAACTGTCTCCAGTGTGGCGCACATCACATGCCACGTGAGCATGGTTTCCGTGGCTGTCAGAGAGAACAAAAGTTAGGTGGCCTAAGGGTTTTTCAAAGTCACGGGTATATGGTAAGTCAGGCTCTGCTTCAGATTCAGCCCACACCGGATTGTTCCACTGTTTGAGAGGGGAGCGAAGAGCTGGTCGTTCACAGCTAAGCTGGTCTGGTGTCAGTCCTAACAAAAGAGTCCCATTCAGGGTTTGAGGAGAGGAACACTGCGGGCAAGTGTCACTGGAGCCACGTTCCCTCTTACACTTTATTACACCTAAGAGAAAGAGGATGAGGAATGATGAAAATAAATCAAGGAATTGGAGGGAATGACAAAGGAGTACAAGGGTAGGAAGGCAGGGGTAGTTGGAAAGATGTAGGTGAAGAAAGAGTAAGGGAAAAAGTAAGGATTGAATAAAGACAGAAGCCAGGAAAAGAGAAAGACCAGTTAAAAAAATAAAACATTAATCTGGGATGATAGGGTATGAGAAAAAGGTAAATAATAAAATATCTCTTAGTGAGTATCTCTTAGTCAGAGATTATAAATTTACTATTGCAGTTCTGGCAGTTACAGATCAAATGAAGCAGGCCATAAACAAAATGATAAATTACCAACTTCTGTACTGATGCAAATCACTACCATATGGGATGGGTTAAGGATGATCCATGAAAACATAACAAAGAACACCAAATGAGAGAAAGCACATGCCAAGTATTGATTTATTTTCTTGACAGCAGCTGTGTCCTTCACATGCCAGTCAGAGGCTTAATGGGAGGCATGCAGCATTTTCTTTTAGTGCAACACTCACTTTTGACATTTACATGTGTATATTTATAAAATAGAAAAAGGTTACAACCATGGTTAATCTACAGTAGTGTTCTTACAAGAGAATAAATTGTTTAAAATTAAGAATAGATCTTGGTAAGAGTTGATTGATTACATTGCTCAGTAGGTCAGGATGATGTGAAAACAATGTGAAAGAGGTTGCTCCCTGTCGCTCTACAGAGCTGTTTCAGCTTGTTGTTTAACTGTTTGACTCACAGCTTCAGTGTCAGGTTCACTTGCACTGCACTCATAAAATAATTTTCAGGTGCAGCATGTAGCTGTTTGCATTTTAAGTGCTCTAAAATTCACTGTAAAGTAAGTAAAGAACTCAGCATACTGTGGTCAATGGGTATAATAAAGAAGTACAACTGTGTGTCATCAGCATAACAATGAAAACAAATATTAGGACTGACATCACCCAAGGAAAGCATATACAACGAAAATAAGATTGGACCAAGGGCACACTATACTTAGTAGGCGAAAAGGACGACATAAAATTGTTAATATAAACACAAGACTTCCTATTTTCCTATAAGTACCTGACCAAGACTAAACTGTGGACAGACCCAGTTGGAAACTATCTTATGAACATAGTGGAGCATTTAACAACTTACTTCCACTGGCATCCTTAACAGATGGATGTGAAACGCCATATCAACTTTAAATGCAAAATTATTATTTGTGTCTCAAACATCATGAAGTTCTCAAATGAAAAAAAAAAATATTGGAGTATCTGTTAATATGGCTTTACCTTCATGTGCAGAGTTCCACTCTACCAACCAGTGGAGCTGACAGTCACAGGTCCAGGGATTACCATGAAGAGTGAGAAGCTCGAGTCTGGGAGCACTTTTCAGTGCTGCGGCAGGGAACTGCTCCAACAGATTGTCTGACAGGTGTAAATGTCTAAAACAAAAACATTATCATCATTTTCCTCACTTAATGGGCAGCTGGATGAAGGAGGGATGGTGCCTATAAAAACAAGTCTAAGGGACAACAGGATTACTGTTGAAACTTTATGCCTCTAATTTTGGGTCTATATTGGTTTTAAACTTGGAGGAAACTCTTATTAATGCAAACTCCATTGAATCATTTTAAAAATGTGGAGTCATTTTTTTATAAAAACAAGAGAAACATCCTCAAGGATTTTATTTCTTACTTGAGTCCAGAGGTCCAAAAACTTCCTAGTACTGACACTGTTATGAAGGTATGAGCGTGGATGTCTTTGAGGAGGTTCCCCTCCAGCTGCAGGAGTTTTAGGGAGGTCAGTCCAGAGAAGGAGTATGGCTCTATAAAGTCTATGAGGTTGTGGTCCAGATGTAGGCGGATCAAACCAACAAGACCCTCAAACAGACCAGGGTTTACTGACGTTAGCTTGTTGTAACTCAGCTTCATGATCTGGAAAAAGGAATTTGCATTATTCTAAAATGTATTAAACTATATTAAACAATTGCTTAATTAAACAGAAGATACAAAAAACACACTCCCGATATGCAACTGACAAAGACAAAAAACAACAGAAAAGTGTATTCAGTCATATGAACTCTTAAAATTAGAGGCTGAATTCCTCCAAAAACTTAAAGACTCAACCCAACTGAGGTCTTGGGGCGATCCAGTTGTTTTAAATTATGTATTGGCATAGATTGTTGGTCTATTTAAAAGGCAATTTTAGTTTCTGATTGGACTCATCTGGACCCAACAAGACTTTGAGTTTTTAGTTAAGCAATCAAAGTGCAACTAATTACTGGCTTAACTGTGGTTTAGGCAGAAGGAATTGAAGCTTGAATTTGGCTCAGTTTGAATATAACACTGTGTGTTCTTCTGGTGTTAGCCAGCTCCAGTATGGTTCACTTCCTGTGTGTACAGTTAGATTTTATTCACTTAATTGTGCCCTTGTTGTGTATATCTCTTACATAAAAGACACAGATAAAAGAAAGAACCATCATCTTATTAATGTTATACAGATGATGCAACGAGATTTATTAACATGTTCATGTTCATTATCAAAATCAAATCTGGAAAGTAATAGATCTAAACACTCAAGAGGTTTTGACACAAACTGAAGCCAATGCATCAAGTTCCATACATATTCAGCCAGTTTCTCTTGACTTCGATCTGTTGGAACAGTTGGATTTCAACAGGATCTTTGACAAACCACAAACTCTTTATGACTTAACTCAAATAAATTATGGGACTACTTATTATTACAGATTAAATTAAATAATTCAGTTGCATGTCACTCTACCATGCTGCCCTTTCATCCATCCCCAGGAAAATCAGGCCCAATTCACAACTCCACCAGGTTGGCCTCACTTAACGACCCACTTAATGGGGGCAGGAGGAGTTGCCAGGGGTGTGACTGTTACATCTACCCACACCCCTCCCCT
>JAUMHL010000002.1:4485088-4498874 GCA_032362345.1 Sandelia bainsii | reverse complement strand
AGCTCTGTGGATGCAGAGCGAAACGTCTCTACCTTACAAGAAAGAAGTCCAGTTGCCATGACTCAACTTTCAGACATGTCACTCTCAGGTTCATAGCACAAAGTGCTCAGTCAGGACCAAGCCAAAATTCAGAGGTTATACAGTATATGTATATGATTGTAATATTGTATTTTATGATATGATTATCTGATTATTGCTAGTATAGTTAAGATATCAGGAAATGCACACGGTACCTGTAGTGATCTTAGGCTGTAAAACGCCCCAGAGTGGACTGTGCTAATGTCGTTGCCATGCAACATCAGCATTTCCAATTGACGTAGTAACCTGAATTCTGACCCCTCCACCTCCGTTAGGCTGTTATAACTGTAAAAGAAACAAGGAAACTAAAATTACTTAGGTGTCAGTGCATGCTAGTGTATCTCAGGGATTTGACCTTTCAAAGAAGTGGGAAAAAAACTGCAACTGGATGGAAAGAAGAGAGATGACAGAGAGACCTCAGTCAACCTCTGACCTGAAATGATTTCTTCATTCTTAAAAGTTCATGATGTGGAAGGCAAAGGAAACACACAAAAACACACAGATGCTGCATCTTCTTCTAAACTAGTAACGGTCCAGAATACATTCAGAAATTTAGTACAGACAGAAGCTTTTTGTATTAGTTTTCCTCCACACAACACTTCATAGCTGATTAGCAGATTATAGGTACTGATATAGGTACTGATTATAGATACCACAACCATCAATAAAACAGCCAGATCACAGTCAATCATCTAGTGGTCACATTCTTCCAGAGTGTCGTTAAGTACCTTAAATGCACAAATTTGTAGTGTAGGTTTCCCCACTGGGAAGTGCCCTTTGAGCCCTGGCAGTGTCCGTATAGTCTTTCGCCATAAGAAAAGCTGTTGTACGCCCCCAGTATACAAGAGTTCCTGGTGTTTGCTGATTAATTTCAGAAGCTACTGTCAGAAACATTTGATTAGTGTTGCTAATGTTTTGCAGTTCAGTGTAAAGTTGCATACAGTGACCTTTCATGCAACCTTGCCATACAAGAGAAGGTGTGCAGTCTTCTCCTGGCTGCATCTCACTGCCTCCCCCAATATCTACATGTCTGAAGTGGGCACATTTGTCTTTTTTCAGAAAGTTACAAAAATTGCTGAATGCAGTACCAAGCTCGTTTCATACAAGTAAGACAAACTGCTGGTTAGAAGATGTAAATTCCCATCTCTGCACAACCATAAATCCTTGTTTTTTTTATTTTGTTTCCTGCATGTGGTCCATGTCATGCTTTGTGGTACTCACTGATCAATCGGCACATTTGTTTCTTTTAAAGAAGATAGAAGACAGCATTTATTACTATTGTATTCAAACAGCATTGCTCTAAATATAAGCTAAAGGAAAACAGGCAACGGAATGTAAACGAAACACTTCAAACATGCCTTGTGCGAGCATGTACCAGAAGCTTTGCATTACACTAAATCCCCCTGATCTTGGCATCGCAGTTTGCAGGGTGGTCTAGTGTTTAGAAGGTTAGAGTCTGTTAGCTTCCTAAAGGTTTGGTCCCCTTCCAGATATATGCTCTGTTATAGAATAGTCATTGAGAAATTCTCTTTCTTCCCATCAGAACAGACACTCTCTTTCCCCACAAGTAATCAATAGGGAATCCCAACAGGAGTGTACAATAGCACAACATCAAACCAGTGAAGCTGAGTACTATAAATAGTTAACTAACACAGACAGACAGTAAAATGTGTGTATTCAGTTTTTAAGCTGTGACACTTCATAATGCATGCATGAGATATGTTTAGTATCAGCATGTTTGAGACTTCCCATTTATGTTAGTTGTCATCATTTCCTCATTATGTTAATAGAAAATGTAATCTACAAAATTTATTTGTATTTGCAGTTTAGTTGTACGGAAATGTTATTTTTATGAGACAGGGTTGCACTGGTAGCTTTCATTAACTGTAGTCAGCTAGTTAGCTAAATCAACCTAATTTGCATTTGATGGTTGCATGCATGATATTGTCCCAGGCAAAAGCATTCTCATTGACATCACAGTATCAAGCTAGTTATTGTAAGATAAAATGTAAAATCGGACTTGTATTTCATTCCAGTCTAAGTCTTGGTTGATACAGTGTGAATGTTGTTTTGGTTTAAGACATTATCTGGAATGCACTGAGCTGTTCCCACAGTGCAGGAGCACATATGGAGACAGTTTACCTCCTGTGGACTATAACCTGATGCCGTGAAGTAGCTTCTGTGATCATTTACATACAGAAATAATCTATCAAACCAAGTAAGTAAAGTAAACAAGTACTAAAAAGCTGGAGAGCTATTCTAAGCATGGGCCTTTCCCACAATAGAGCTTCACAAACAGGAAGCTAGTGTAGCTCTGGCTGCTGTTGCCGAGCACTTTGCCATGTAAATGTATCTTGTTTGTAGCCAGTTTCTAAGGCAAGTTATTATATACAAAACAGTGTGAAAACTTTTTTCACAATCCAAAGACCCACATGGAAGTGATTAGAAGATTTATTCTCTCTGGAGGTCAGTTCAGTACCACATGCTGGTGTTTAGTCCTTATCGTATAGGTTTAAAGCAGATTCAGTCAAATTAAAAGCACAATGGGCATGCTGGTTATGCAACTGATCCTGCTCTCTTTGATGTAAAAAGTTATCTTTTTTCTGTTGTTTCACTTGATGAAAAATTCATAATACAAAAATGATAACTTGTTTTAAGTTAAGGTGTCCTCTCAACATCTATTTTATCATCATCTATGAGGAAAATGCTTTTTGGGAAGCTTATGGTATTATAATACCATAAGTGGCCACCTAGGGGGTCACCTAACTTCATCCTTTGAGTCTGTCAGGTTTGGCACAGACACAAGAGGTTTCCTAACTATCAAATGTAGACATAGGTCATTATAAGTTGCCTACATAGACAACAGTCGAAGAACTGTCAATAAAATATCACGCCTCTTCAAAAGCATGTGCCTCAGCATTTTGGTTTGTGAGTCATCAGTCATCAGAGTGTGTGTTGATTAGCTTAAAAAACTATATGTCTCTGATAAATCAGACACATCATATTCCACACTTCTTCCTGCTGAGTGTTTGGTTTTCTTTCCCTTAGGCTGGCATTGATAAAAATGCCTCAGTGAGGATACTGTATGATTTTATGTAAAGTGAGTCAAACTTACCCCAGATTGAGCCTCTCCGTGTCTTTAGGGAAGGTTTTTGGTATGGCAGTAAGGTGTCTGAACGTGCAGTGGACTTCTTTAACACCTGGACAGCTACAGCTCCGCGGGCAGGATGGGACAGCACAGACAGGGAAGATCTACAGGAGGAAGAGGAGGCGTTAATGAAGAAAATGTTAATAGATTGCCATTAAATTGAGAATGAGGTGAAAACAGAAAGGAATCAGATATAGAGGTTTAAACATGAAAAGAAAAAAAAGTGACAGACGAGGATAAACAACTAATAATATGATAAAAATGGAATGATGAGAGGAGAAGAAGCAAACACATTAATTCAGACCAGTGTAGCTAATAACAGAAAAATCAATAATAAGTGGTGAAATTAACTTTACTGTATAACATAGACCAGGTTAGCACCTTGTGCCCAATTCTATCAATCAATATGCGTTCCATAAATTCAGAATATCATTAGAAAAACTGTATTTTTAGGAAATAAATAGTTATATTAAAAGTCACACATCCTCATCTTGTTTTCTTCACACTCCATTAGCTTCATAAGTTTGCCAACATGATAATGGCTTTTGAAAAGAAACTGGCTTCTGACTGAGACAATGAGACAATTATCAGTTCAACTTAAACTCCCAGCTAGAGAGCTCGTGCGATGAAGATTTACCATTTGCCACAGAAGTGCTGAGAAGAGCAGAGGAAACCACACTGCAGACTGCCTGCAGAAGACGTTAGCACACCACCACAGTGCCATGACTGGATGGCCGTCGGACCTCTCACGCCATTAATACACCTGATAGAAGGAAAATAACTGACTGAGATGCAGAATTATTTCAGCAAAAACAAAACACTGTAAACATAATATATACTGTACATCATTTGTTGCAGGGCTTTTGTAATGGATTGTATCTTGTACAAGTGTACTTACATGACTCCTGTAAAATAAGCCACATTCCCAAGTACACTGCCCTAATAGTAGTCACACAAGTATGCACTCAGAATATTCTTTTTTTTAAGTTTGACTTTCGACATCTAACGAGTTCTTGGAAAGGCAACGATTAACTCTTGGATTTAGTTTTCCTCTTTGGCTAGACATGATGAAAGAGAAGATTATCATAATGACTTGCAAAGTACGTTGCATTAAAAATGATTTTACACAAGCTCGTGCTGATGCACCTGCAAAAGTTAAGTAAATTCACGTAATGGCATTAGCCAGGCTGAGAGAGAGCGAGAGCTGTGAGAAAACTTACCAGGACCGAGGAGGTTGACAACTGTAGCAGCTCTGCTAATACTAAACTATTTGCCCTCAAGGTTGATAAAACATGCTTGAGTGGTTTGTACACTCAGGAACTGGAAGAGTGCAAAAACTCTGCTATCCCAGGAAGATAGTCACACTCAAAACGAGGAATATGTGTATATTTGCAGACTCAAAATAGACACATCATCTAGTGGCATCAAGATTAATGTCTCAGATTCAGACTCTGGTAGCTCGAACAAACAGAACAGAATATGACACTATACAGTAGATAGTAGAGTGGAAAATAACTGAACATAAGCAGTTGTGGTTTGTTACAGTGCCAGGTGGTTTGGCACCGATGTTTAGTTTAAAGGTTGCCATGCTCTTTGAGGGCATCACACACCAGTTACACACTACTGTGCTCACTGAAACACACCCACACAAGCCAATGCACAGCAGTCTGAGAGTTAACAATCTCTGACAAGAGAGAGAGAGAGAAATGTTTGGAGGGAGAGAAAGAGAAGCAGTCACAGGTAGAACCAAGCTCTTCACATGCATACTAAAAGTCAGACGAGACCAGTTCTGATTTCCTCTCCTATGTCTGTGTTCTCTCCTCACAGGGAGGCTAATTCACCTAACAGCTGTGTGTGTGCACGAGTGTGTGCGTGTGTGTGTGTGTGTGTTAAAGACATAAGGAAAGTCCTATTATCATTCCAGCAAACAGATTGATAATCATTCTCTCTCAATCTTACTCTCCACATACACAGTTATGTTTCCATCACTTCAGAGGACAGTAAACTGAAGTATATTTATTTCCTGGAGATTAACCCTAACCATCATCCTTACTATCCTCTTACACTTACCATAATCTTAACTTAAATCTAAACAGACTTGCAAGTCCCCACACTGACCATGTAAACCGATTTGCATCTCCACAGCATAAGCAACAGCAGTACTCACACACAGACTGGTTTCAGTGGTGATAGTTTGATCAAAAAAATAACTTTCTACAGAAAGATGATCTTTATAATAGTGACAGCTGGTAAGAAGAATCACAATCTAGTAATCTCAGTCCCAAAGTGGAAGCAATGGACATGTTAACTTTCAGCACTATAATAAATTCCAGAGTGAATTACAGAAGTAGAGGACCGGCCAACTAAATGTCAGACCACCTCCCCAGAACCATGCCAGTATTATGACGATCCAATATTCACAAAGGCATTTGATCCATTATAAGTAAACTAATATTGAATGTACAGTAGCAGTTTTAACTACAAGGTCAAGACTCACATCCTTCCATCAACCACACACTGTGATAACATTCATTTATTGATTTCCACAGAGAGGTCAGAGTTCACGGTCAGCTACATGACAGAAGCTCTGGAGCTATTCAAGATTCCTGGTTATGGTCTAGGGACAATCCAGCAAAGAGGGTGAAGAGCTCTAACCTCTGCCCTCTGGTCTGCAATGACTTAGACAGCTTATGGTCAAGATCATACATAAATCATTCAGCTTCTGAGATTGGTTGTAGGATGTTGTGTCTTTATGTTTCACTGTGAACATCTTGTATTGTCCACGTTAGTTTATCCATCCGTTATCTATTTTAAATGACATGTTAAAAGGACACTGGGTGCAGTTTACTGGGTGTTACACACAGCTGTACAATGACCCTCACTCATAATTCACATCAACCCTAAGACCTAAACCTGTTGCTGGAACAGCTTCTACATTGACTTCAGAGAGCAATAAAGGCGTCCATTTCATGTCAGTCTCCAGATTCAAAGGGTGTTATGATCGCAGGAGAAAGCTCGTTCTTGCACCTACTCTTTCTCTCTCTGATGACTTTACCAGGCATCCTATGTTAGCATGCCAGAGACTAGTTAGACCAGGAAAGCCAAGGAGAGCAGAAGGTTAAAAACAGAGAGTGGAGGTAGTGAAGGAAAGGAAATAGAAAAGAGACAGCACATCAGCATAGAAAAAAAGCCACATAGAAGAGAAAACAGATGAAGAGATGAACATGTTTTCCCTGTGCAGTGAAACCACTTTGCACCCCTCCCATATGCTCAGAGATAATGTGCTACACTTCTGCTTTTAATCACCTACAGTACTTGTTCTGTGGAGTACTTTTATATTTGATCAGTGTCATTTTTTGACATCAACTTGTACCTTACCTGAAAGTACAGACTAGCTGTTAGTACCTATATGTGAATGTATGCATGCACATAAATGTCTATGCAATGTCTATGCTAAGCTAATTTAGCAAAAGCTATGATAAAAAGGTTAAAGCTATGATATGCAACCTTTGGGAATCAAGTCAGCTGTAGTGTGAAGGGAAGGATGAATGGACTACTTGAAAGTATAATGGTTTTTGTTGACAACCTGGACGTATTTTATTTAATTCACAGAACTGATCACAATATAACCTCACCAACATACCTGAACCTAGCTGACTTTTACCAGTAATGATCCCGAGTGCTAGCATACAACAGCACAAGACAATAATGTATAAACGACTCCCGCAACAAATTTGGTGCATGTAAATAGTTACTTGAAATTGATCAAAAGCCAAATAAATCCCCTTAAAACATGGTATTCCTTTAATAAAGTCTGAGCAAGGCCAATGCATCTAAATGTCAAAGGCATTACGCTGACTGCCAGCCAAGTCGCAGCTGCCCTGTTCAAGATAACACATGTCAAGAGAAAACTACAATATGATTCCCACATGTTTTCAATGCTAGTCTGTAACATCATGCAGTGCCTACATATCTTCATTCAGAAATCTCTTTTAACTTAATGTGTGGAGTGTTACTATGACTACTTTCTGATTAACACACACGTTTGAATATTTTGTAAAATATTCTCAGCAGTGATGTGATTTATTCGTTGCCACATCCTACTCATTTCACAAACATCTCGCTTAAGTTAATGTGTTTTATTTACTACAAAACTACATAGCCTTTTCATCACTTTTACTGAATATGTGGATATATATAGCCGTCGTGTGGGCTAAAAATATGGAACAAATGTTATTTTTTCTCTTTTTTGTGGGTCACAAAGAAAAGTTTTGCACTCACAGTGAGTACATGACAAACAGAGTCCTTGCACTGGACACTAATTGATTTAACTGCTTTTTATGAGCAGATTCCTTTGAAATCTCTCTTCCAAATATTGGCTGTAAATCTTTCAAAATGTTAAAGAACTCACTGCAGAAAGACGCTTCAGTGGCTTCCAAACAAACCTACAATACCTTATATACCTTATATACCTATACCTTACAGTGCCTTATGCAAAGTCTTGCAAGCTTTCTTTTGCCTTTTGGTTATTATTACTGAAAGCTGCTCATCTCTAGTCGTTGCAACAATGCTGTGCATGGCTAATAAATACTTGAGTGTATTTATGTTGGGCGTGTGTTTGCCTGAAGTGCTCATTAGTAGTGATATGACTGATTGCTAAAGAACTTGGTTGCAGTGAACGAACTTTCCCAGCAACAGGCTGTGTTTGACAGGAGAACTTCTCCATGTTGCACACAGTATAGTAAGTCTAAATATTTGCACTTTCTTTGAACTAAATTATGTGGGAATGATTTTTGGTGGTGGTGAGCACAAACAAGTGACATTCACATTACAGGAGAACAAATGCTTTTAAAGATGAGCTCTACTTCCAATAAATGTGCACTGAAAAATTATCAGCAAACCAAAATAAATACCATTGAACTTAACACACACACTCAACACGGGAATTAACAAGGAATTTCAGTGGCACCGACCACATCCGTCACAACTTGACTGTGATAATGAACTTAAGAGGCATTCTTGGATGTTGCAAAGACAAATGGGGCTTTAAAAGTGTCACTTTTCAGCCTTTTGACCCTCATTAGACCAACATGTTTTAACTGACGATGAACAAGAAAGTCATCAGACGTAACTCACTCTGTCAGTTTAGTTCAATCCATGCAAACTTTCAGGTTAATGCATCAACGTATACAGATACTTTTTAATAAGAATGTCTAAATGAAAACCAAATTACTACAGAAACTGTTTCCCCAAACCTAACAAACCATAACACAAATCGAGCCTCAGTTAAAGTGACATCTGGAAGCATTTAACAAATTCTCGCTATAAACCCCCCCCAAAAAACACAAACTCACCTGGAAATTCCTCCAGAAAAGGGGGAATACAAATACAAAATAGACCCCCCAAAACAAGTCCTTTAGATTTCACGGCAGGCTGGTAAGTCAGTGTTTTACAAGAAAAGCAGATGTTAAAAAAAGTATCCAGTTGATGTTTTTAGTCCTGTAGATGTTTGCTGACTTGTAAAGCTGTGAAAGAGAGGGGACGGAGCACTCTGTGTGAGTGTGTGTGTGTGTGTGTGTGTGTGTGTGTGTGTGTTTGTGGATTAGTTTGACCCTCTGTTGGTCCTTAAGGCATCTGGATTTCAGATTAACTTCTTTCCCCTCTTTCTTGTAACTGTGCGGTCAGGAATGCAGCTTCTCCATCCCCTTCTACACCTACGCTCTTTCCTTCACCTCCTCCATTCATCTCTCTCTCTCTCTTTCTGATTTACCTAAACCTCGCTCCCCCTCCTGAAGGCATGTTTTCCTGGTGGAAACATTATCACTTTCCTTTCTTTTTCACTCCTTTGTGTGTCATTCTTTATCTCTTTGCTATCTTTACTTTCTTTTCTTTGTTTTCCTTCTGTGTCTGTTTTTGTCTTTACATGCTTTCACCTTTCCAAGCGCCCACCCCCCTCTCCCTCTCTTTTCTCCCTCTTGGGGTACATTACAGTTTGTGAATACAGATTAGCCAATTATAATAATCCGTCCATAGATATCAAGATTTTGCCGACAGCGATGCACACTGACACGTACTTTGCAAATGTTGGCAGGCAGGCAGTCAGTAATACTTGTGTGATCTCGCTGGTTAAATTTACAGTGAATCAAACAGGATGAGGTCAATTGTCCCTTAAGCCCTGATGCTGTATGTAATACCTGCAGTGTTGAAACACTGTGGCACCGTAATGTGGCTGTGTTGACATATCAGTTTACAGGACTGACAGAGTTTTGTTCAGGTCCAATGTAAAGTCTGGGCTTTTCATAGAATGACTAAATGTGCTAAATAAGAGTCTTAGACATATTGCTCATGTTGACTGTGTAATAGGTTCAGTCTTGTTGGTAACATTTGGAAACACTCAAGTCACTCACCTGCTCATTTGTTTCCACAGTGGAACTCTAAACAAATGTATATGAATAGCCCTTTGTAACAGAACCATTGTTAATGGGCTCCACCTCTTGTTTTGGATGAAAGAGATGAAACTATTAATGTGTGGTTTACAAGCTAAAGCTTGTAAAACATTTAGCAAAAGTATGTTAATATGCTTTTGGAGCAGCTGAAGTTTTTCTGTTTGTGTTTTTGTCTTTCTTCCCATTTCCAACCCCATATTAGACCACACATATTGTTTCGAAACAATCTCTTTTTGCTAAATACTAACTCTAAATCCAAACAATATGCAGGAGTTTCACCTAAGTAATCAATTAAGCTTCTATTGTTCACTTAATGTAAATATGTAGCATTTACTAATTGCAAGTTTATTGACCACAGACGTGTAGTTTTCATTTTTAGAGAACTTTACAACTTATACACAAGTTATTCTGACTTTTAAAAGTACTGATTTTGATACAGGATGGTTTCAACAGCTGCAAGAGCTAATTAAGAAATATACAATAAAAGGAAAGAAAGTACACTGAGAAACCATTATCTTCACTGGTCATTCCATGTGACTGAACAGTTGAGTCAACTTAATATCTTGAGATAACTTGTTTTCTAGAGTTAACTCAGTTAGCTTTATGTTCCCAAATGTTAATAAAATTATGTTGAACCAACTATTCAAGTTCAGTTTAGTTAACCCATGTTTGTCAAGTTAGCAGAGGAACTTACATTTCCAAGTTGAATAAGATTAAAATGCTTTACAGTGAAAAAACATAATAGTTACAATAGTACAATTAAATACTGTAGTAATAAAAAAGAAGTCTCCACCAAATTACATTCACATAAGTTTTTAAGCTATTTTAGATTATTCCCTCAAGTTATCATCAGCCCACCCAAATGCATACAGTACCTTTGGAAAATATTCAGAACTCTTTAATATGTTGCAGAATTAATTTTAAATGGTTAAAACTGTAAAATGTTCACCTTTTTGCAGATTTTGAAATATTAAATATTACGCCTTTCATTGCCTTTGGGTATGTGTAGAACTTAATTCTTCTAGAGGCACATTGAACAGATGGGCAAAAATGGCAATTCAATTTAGCTAAGTCTACAGCACAACAAATGTGAAGGAGTCTGTAGACTTTCTGAAGTCATTATATGTCTTACATGTTTTAAACTTAAAGGATAATTTATCTGTGTTTGAATTCAAAGTAAATATTTCCTCTAAGGATACTCATGGTCACATATGAATAAAGTCTACATTCCTGTTTTTTTGTTTTTTTGAACTATGGTCCAGATAGTGTGACTGAAGGTCAGTATTACTTATTAAAAAGGAGCTTAGGTGGAACAAATGACTGTTTCAACAATGGAGCCAATAGTGTTGGCTCAAAAGGGGCGTTCATACCAAAACAGTATAACAGTATGCTTAGGTGTAAAAAAAATAATTTTTACATTTATATTAAACGTGTTTCATCGTCAGACTTACTTGATGATTTCACTCATTCTTTTCTAGTCCTTAGCTGTCTCAAACAGGAGACATCCATACCTTTAAATCACTCAGCACTTTCTTTCTGCACATTTCTGGTATCTAACACCATTGCACGCACGCACACACAGACACACACACACACACACACACGCACAACAGTCAGTCATCAGCCTATCATAGTGATGATGGTGCCTGGTGCCAATTCCTACAGCCAATTCTTACCAGTACTTTTGTTACACCTTATGTCTAACACACTTACACAAAAACAAACAGGAATACATATGCATACATACATGATATATACGTAGATTTTCACATAGAAATAGGTCATTGATGCATATGTGCATGTGTGTGCATTTCCAAGCAACACTTTCAGGTTTATGTGAACAAATATTTTTAAGGCTGATCCACTTGAGAGATTAAAATGTTCTTATACTCATAGAGATTGCATACACTGTATAAAAGTGTACATTGTGACAGAGCTACTGTATGATAACTTCCACATTTTTGGACTTTCCAGATATTGATTTCTTTAACAGTCAGGCTTGTTAGGACCGTTTACAATTTGTCAACATCAAAACTTTGCACACGAAATTACACCAATGTTGCTGTCCTTTCCTACTTGACTTCAACACTGTTCTCACACTAGAACAAACCAGATATTGCAGCCTCTCTTCCTTTAACATGTGTCACTAATTATACAGAGAAAAAAACTAAACATCTCATGCATTCAATGAACATCTCACTGTTAAAGCTAAATCTAGGGATAGTTAAGGAGACATTTTTCATAATGTCGAATGTTGAATGTGACGTGTTTCAAATGTACACAGAAGCATGTCATGTCCCCATTCCTGGATGTGTTAGTTTAGATTTTCATTTACTTCCACTGTTTACTGAGACCTTCAGCTGAAAGTTCATGGTGCAGTTATATTATTGTGTCTTAACCTGTCTGTGGAGTTCTGTCGATCTGTGTTCCCATTCGTTCCGTGTAAATCTCTCACTGTTAGTCTCTCGTTGTCTTAATCTCACAAGCGCCAAAGTTCTTTATGATGCACTTTTTCTTTGTTCTCCATCTTTCCACCTCCACATTTCTATAATCCGCTGGCTCTCTCTTTGTTTCTTTAGCCTATATTATAGTCCAGTAGGCAGAGAAGTAGATTTCCAAGCATATCTCTTTTGAAAGGAATCCATTAGTTTATTTACAGTGGATTTAGTGCAGGAGGGACTTGATTCAAAGTATTAGCTGGTGGATTAGACACTTGCTGACTGTAGCTCAACTCACGTCTACCCCAGGGTTTATTTGTAATTTTTCTGCTTTTTTTATGAAAAGCTGGAAGATCCTAAAAATGTATGGTTGTATAGTGGCATTTGATGTGGGACACTGTGTTGTGAGAATTACTACAACCTTATGATACTAGATTACACTGTGATGCAGTACATGGATCATGGAGAACACAAACATGGCTGCGTGTTTGTGCTCTCATGTGCTTCGTCCTCCTCTGTCTGTCTGTCATTGTAATTTATGGCAGGCTACATAGTATGTCCACTTTCTTCTCAGTACTTTCTCTGGATTATCCAGCACAGCTGTGTTGACTCTGAGCAGTGATGGGAACTAAAACCAAAGGAGCTGCAGCACCTGTATGCCTCTCATCTATTTCTGTCCAGCTTTTCTGTCACGCACTTTGTCTTCTCTCCTTCATTCACTCCTTCTGAGATCCAAGACTCTGTCAACTGATGGACCATAAAACCTTTGCAGTGTGTTGCACTATTTTATGTTTTCACTACATCAAGCTTCTACATTTAAGAGAAAACAACATTTCAAAAAGAAGAATGCAATAATGCAACATCTTATGCATAATACCATAAATTGCCTGTCTGCAAATAATTTTTTTTTTACCACATCCTCATCCACCGTGAGAAATCTGCAACTATTTTCATAGCTATGGTTAGATATTAAAAACCTGTTACTGAACTCATAACAACATCATTATCATCCTTCAGTCTGAATCTAATTCCTCAGTATCGGTTTGCTCCTAAAACAGAATATTTTTTCTTAGTGGTTCATGATATTAAGTTTTAATAACTTAACTGCAAAAAATAATACTTACATTCACTTACATATTATAAATGTATTAGAAGAGCAGCTCTGAGTTGCACACAATATTTAAATCCCATCTCAAAACTATTGCTTAATTTTCTTATTATCTCACAGTATTTTTATATAGACAGTGGTGAAATACTCTATTAGCTACACTGTGCAACTCGCATGAGACTCAAAATCAGTCCACTCTGCTCCACACAGCTCTCCCTGCTCCCCTCTTCTATCACACTCTGCACAGCCCTTGAGATATTAGTTCAAAATTACAACAAAAAAAATAAATGAAAGTCTCTGAGTGTTAAGAAGGTGCCAGACTGTTCTGTGAGTCACTGGAGGCTTCATCAGGACCTCTCCACACAAACAGAACAAGATTTTAGTCAAATTGAAGTTGCATTGTGTAGATGTAGGTGGAAGAGATTCAAATGCAATACCACAATGTACACTACCAGTCAAAAGTTTGGACACACATAGGAATGACCATGTTCTTCATGAAAAGACACATGTCTTCAGTTGTGTTACCATCATTGCACATGGTTTTCTAATGATCAGTTATCCTTTTAAA
>JAUMHL010000002.1:4395754-4483385 GCA_032362345.1 Sandelia bainsii | reverse complement strand
TTATGAAATCTGCTTTTCTTTCACAAACATGGTCATTTCTATGTGTGTCCAAACTTTTGACTGGTAGTGTACATATATCACTATGACAGCGTGGCATGTCATACAGGAACAACTTAGAGAGGGCACATGTCTGTGTGTGTGTGTCTTTCAACAAACAGGCAGAGACAGATGCTTGACAGAACAGATTTGGACCCCGGGGCCAAAACAAGCCAGCAAAAGATGAAGGCCAAATACACGCATATGTGTGTGCTCATGTACACACACATGCACAGACTGATTTCACCGCGATGCAAATGTAAACCTTGTCATGCCTCTAATGGTGCTCTCCTTCTAATATGCTGCATATTTAAAATGTGCAAGACAACATTTCTGAAAGTTTTTACCCTCAGTCTTCTTTCGTAGGTTATACATTTTTTCTTCAAATGCATTTTTGCATAAACTGCAATGTATCTATGCCAGCCACAAAAAAATAGTTATGCCATCAAAAAATGATGTTTTAGGAAACCAGTAAAGCTGCTATTTATTTTGTAACTTTACAGGTTATAGTACATTTGGTGCAAATGGTAACTGGTGAGAATGGGTTATTAATGATACCTTGAACCTGAAGCTGCTGCAACACACAGTAAGCTCACTACAGTTAGGTCCAGAAGTATTTGGACAATGACAGAGCTTTTATGATTTTGCCTTCATACACCACCACAATGGATTTGAAATAAAACAATCAAGATGTGACTGAAGTGTAGACTTTCAGCTTTATTTTAAGAGGTTTAAGAAAAATATGGCAATTACCATTTAGGAATGACAAAACATAAAATAATAAAGTCAATAAGAATAAGTTATGGTTATAAATGTAACAAGAAGCATATGTATATGAATATCACATGTTTCTATGGAAAATGAAAAGGCTACAACAATTACTACACCAACATCCTGCCTGCAGGGTTAGTTTGGACATGTGGCACAACACAAATAAGAGAATTGACTGACCCTCATTAATACTGTATGTAACAAAAATGGGGAGAAGAAAACATTAGGCCTAAAAAAATGCACACATCTGACACACATCTGTGCTTAATGTTCACCTGTGTTGAACCTACTGTAACATCAGGAATATATAATATAATATAAACGATTCAGTGCGGAGAGACTCTGCCATGTAGCTGCAGGCAGAGCAAGGAGCAAACCAGGAGAGAGAGAAAGTCAAACGTGCATCCAGACATTCCAACGCAACTGAGCCGACAAGCCAACACACATTCTGCAGAGAGAAGCTGAGGCTGTGTTGAGTTAAAAGTGCTTTTAGCAATTAAAAACAAATTAAAACATTTGGGAAATGTCTCACTCTCATCAGCTCAGTCATTTATTTCCACCCATTTGTATTGATTCTTTTATTGGTTCATGTGAATAACTGTAAGTGGGAAGGAAGGAAGTACAGATAGTAATGTTTAGTTAGAGGAACCAATAAATCAAGCTCAGGTGTTTTAACTGTCACTTTTGTACATACATTTATAAATACACACACACACACACACACAGATGCAGCACGCACATATCACAATGTCTGTGTCAGGTTGTTCTGTTAGACCTCACGGGCACATCTGGTCTTTCCATTTCACACACATGTGCATACGCACACAGATTTTATTCTTTACTGTGGAAAGACAGATGGAGAGGAAAGGTGGAGAGACACTGACGGGGGGGTGGGGGGGTGGGGGTACAGACTGATGTAAAGAAGGAAATGAGGAATACATATTCAGTTAGAGCAGCTTTGAAATACATTAAACCCTCTATGGTGAACAAATACAAACTACGAAACCTGTTTTGTGTGTTTGTGTTTACTGGCTTTTATACTGAGTGTATTTTCAGCTGAATGGGTGCTGGGTAATATCTGTCTTGAGCTCCAACTCCTGCACCTTCCTTCCTGCCACGTGTGTAAAGTCTTTCTATCATATTATGATCTGGAAAATCTCCAACAAGTTTTTTAATGAACAGGTGTTCAAAATAAACACTGTTCTGCAAGTAGCTTGTTAATGCTGAACTGAATTCATATTCAAGTTATTTTATACTAAATCTGCAGAGACATGTTATCCAGCTCGACACGATGCTGTCAAAATCTCCTGATTAACGTAGTAATCTCTTGATGATAGCTCAAAGGTAGACACGATCTGCACTGAAATCCATACTGGACACTGCCAGCACCAATCAAATTCTCACCTGCCGTATTTGTTGTTGCTGTCAATCACAGATGAACACAGTTTAACTTCCCAACATGTGGACACCAGTAAAAAGATTTAGTCTAGATTTCATAAAATACATTTTAGAATTAAACCCTCCTTATTCTGTGTTGGGGTGTGTCATCAGTTTTTGGTTTGGCTCTGAAGGTGTTTCCTTTCATGAATGGGTGCCTTATTATTGACTGATTTAAAAATAAATAGATAATTAAATAAATATATGCAAATTTTAAATACATTTAGAAAACACTAACACTATCAACTTCCATATGCTATATTCTAACTAGCGTTAGAATTATCACAGCATATGAATGTAGCATGTAGAAGGAGCATTTCTTGCATTAAGAGGCACAACTTTCTACTTCCAAGAAAAAGCATGCCATTCATTTAGATTCTAACACCTTTTTAGCAACTTTTTCGAAATTATTTTACGTTTCTTCTTCTACTCCTCCCCCCTCCCCTCTCTGTCATTGCGGTCCCAGTCTGATGACGTAAACTAGTCGGTGTTTACCATAGCGGCTGTTTGCTAATTCACTGCAAAATGCGGATTTTATAGCTCCAACAACAGCCATAGTTTAACGAGAAAAGTCAGGAAATATTTCTTCCACAATGACAAACAGAACATCTTATTTTTATGACCCAGACGTGGGCAATTTTCATTACGGTGAGTTTGGTCCTAATGAACAGGCCTACAAAGAGAAAACAGTGCTAATATGAGCTAGCCAACGTTACATGCTAATAACTTCAGGAATGTGTTTTATTTTTATATTTAATTTTGTAGCATTTCTCACCGCTTAAGTTCCATGTGTTGGTTTCACTGTAGCGCATTATTATATTAATAGATGTATGTCTGTATAAATTCCAAAGCATCCGGCCGGTTAGCTTATGTTGCTACAGACTGGACTGACATTTACTGTAACGTTAATGTGCCACTGTGTTCAACATTTACTGAGATGTCCAGGTATCTCCTAAAGTAGTTTTAACGTTTGAAAACTAGTGAGTAACAAGTGCAAGTAATTTTACATTATGTTTTGACAATGAAATAAAAAAATATGTATTTTCCCAAATTGGCACTTTAGGGCTCATATATAAAAGAATATTGCAGCCACACACACATCTTAAGTCTGTGAGGAGAAGAAGAAGAATCTTGTACAAGTGCACACTGTTCATGTCATTTGTTAGTCTGTGTAGTGTGGTTATCAAATTTAATGAATTTAAAATTTTAAATGTTGGTTGTCGGGAGAATCAATCTAATACATCATTAATAGATTAGTGCAATAACTTTACTGTAATGTGGAAACTGTCTCTGCCTCCTCCAGGTGCTGGTCACCCCATGAAGCCTCACCGTTTGTCTCTTACCCACAGTCTGGTGCTGCACTATGGACTTTATAAGAAAATGATGGTGTGTAGTACAGACGCATATTACAAATTAAGACCCTGACAAAATGATATGATATGTAATTTTTTTTTTGCGGTTAGGTGTTTAAGCCATATAAAGCATCTCAGCATGACATGTGTCGGTTTCACTCTGAAGACTACATAGACTTCCTACAGAAGGTCAGCCCCAACAACATGCAGGGCTTCACAAAGAGCCTTAACACATTTAATGTGGGAGACGACTGGTAAGTGTCACTTACCATTTGTTTTAAAAAATATGCCAAATTTATTGCATTGTAAATTATTCTAAATATTACTTTGTTCCTAGTCAACACTTGAGCTTTTCAGATACTTTTCCTGTTGCTCTACATATTCCTCTGAAACATTAGTGATCCGTTAGCAGAGTAAATGTCAAAATTCATCATCTAACAGCTAACTTCACCGTCTCTGTTATTACAGGTCTGACTAACTGTAGTCAACTTATTTATGTCTGTGTGTTTCAGTCCTGTGTTTCCAGGTCTTTTTGAGTTCTGCTCAAGATACACAGGAGCCTCTTTACAAGGAGCCACACAACTCAACCACAAGGTAACATCCAGTGTAAATACACTGCTAAAAAAAATTAAAGGAACACTTTTTAATCGGAGTATAGTATCAAGTCAGTTAAACTTCTGGGATATTGATTTAGTCAGTTAAGTAGCAGAGGGGGTTGTTAATCAGTGTCAGCTGTTAATGAAATTAACAACAGGTGCACTAAAGGGGCAACAATGAGACGACCCCAAAAACAGGAACGGAGGCCACAGACATTTTTTCCCCGCCTCATCTTTTTCTGTTTTTCAGTAGTTTTGTATTTGACTAGGGTCAGTGTCACTACTGGCAGCATGAGGCGATACCTGGACCCTACAGAGCTTGCACAGACAGTCCAACTCCACTAGGAAGGCACATCAATACGTGCCATTGCCAAAAGGTTTGCTGTGTCTCCCAGCACAGTCTCTAGAGCATGGAGGAGATTCTAGGAGGGACAGGGCCGTCGAAGGTCCTTAACCCATCAGCATATATTTTAGTTGCAGCCATGTTAACTGCCTGTTCTGTCCTGCTGCAGAGCAGCTGGTAGTTAAAGATGAACATGTGTGTGATAGATGATATGTAAATCACTGGACACCTCATCTTCAGACACACAGTGTCAGGGTGATGTGACTTTTAACTGATGCTGAGTCTGTGTTATTTTTCAGATCTGTGACATCGCCATCAACTGGGCTGGAGGTTTACATCATGCCAAAAAATTTGAGGTCAGGAAAAAGTGAAAAATGTCAAAGTCGGTCCTCTCTGTCATCTCTTTATATTTTACTGTGAATGATTTAAAGACTAAATGATTTGTTTGTATTTGCAGGCGTCTGGGTTTTGCTACGTCAATGACATCGTCATTAGCATTCTAGAGCTACTCAAGTAAGAAGACGCTCCTCACAATAACTGTGTTCAAACGTGTCTGTTCCTCACTTTTCAACACTGTTTGCTGTGTGTGTGTGTGCGCGCACCATCAGATACCACCCTAGAGTTCTGTACATCGACATAGACATTCACCATGGAGACGGCGTCCAGGAAGCCTTTTACCTGACAGACCGAGTCATGACCGTTTCCTTCCACAAATATGGGAACTACTTTTTTCCAGGAACAGGTAAATGCATCTATAAAGATATTTTGTTGACTAAAAATTGTTTTTTTCTGTTTTGAAAGTACTCACTGAATACTTATTACTTACACTGTACATGCTATAAATTTCCGTAGCAGTTTTATTTTTATCAGTAGTACAAGCAGATAAATAAAAGATTAGTTTGTTCAGGCCCTTTACACTGTGTAATTTTTACTGCTTTAATCCACTGTGTATTAATACAGCGTGTGTGTGTTTGTAGGTGATATGTATGAAGTCGGAGCAGAGAGCGGTCGCTACTACTGCCTCAATGTTCCACTAAGAGACGGCATCGATGACCAAAGTGGGTTCGCTTTCTGCACAAATTTTATAATTGAAATCCTATGTTACTGCAAGAAATAAGACCCAGAGCTGTGAGTCAGTCGCTCTGAAGATTCACACTTCTGTGATCAAGTCATCATCTGAGCCACGTCAACACCTGTGTATATAAATATGTGTGTGTGTGTGTGTGTGTGTGTTTCAGGCTACAGGCAGCTGTTCCAGCCAGTTATTAAACAGGTGGTGGATTTCTACCAGCCCACCTGCATCGTCCTACAGGTCAGACTGTGCTTCCGAATCTCTAATGCAGTTTTAATCAGTTCAGAAACACCCGTCATCTCACCTGAGCGGTCATTTACTGTACTTGTGGGAAACAATATATTCAGATATTCAGGTTTAGTGGAATGGGGACCTGCTGCAGTGCATGTAGTTGTAGAAGGACTGTGAACACATTCCTGGTGTAAGAGTTGCTGTCGTTGCAGTGTGGAGCAGATTCTCTGGGCTGTGACAGACTGGGCTGCTTCAACCTCAGCATACGAGGACATGGGTGAGCCTGATGTTAGGTTACATTTTACAAGCTTTATTAAAAAGCTGTCGACTACTGTTTTACTTGTAATGTATAAGGTACTGTTTACAGTATACTAAAGGGAAACATACTGCATGCACAGTTCAAACCATGTATGTGTTTACACATTGCTTTCTGTGTTTCAGCGAGTGTGTGGAGTTTGTAAAGAGTTTTAAGATTCCTCTGTTGGTCCTGGGAGGAGGAGGATACACAGTGAGGAACGTGGCTCGCTGCTGGTAAGTCACACACACACACACAACCGAGGCATAAATGCATTTTGATGTTACTTGTGACATGGCTTTGGTGCTGAAAACAATTTCTGTCTTTGGCATCAAAGGACCTTTGAGACGTCTCTGTTAGTGGATGAATCAATCAGTGATGAGCTGCCTTATAGCGGTGAGATGTACCTTTATATACCACACTTTGATTGATGATGATTTTGTACTGAAACTGTGCCTCACTATGTTTTAATTATTAAAGGTCTTTTGTTAAAATATGACAGGGTCCTGTTATATTTTAGTGAGCCCCCACATAAAAAACTTCTCACTGAGAAGTTTCCCGTCGATGATTTCACCCTATAGCACCACCTGTTGGAGGTCCAGTATAAATCATCTTCTCTTCTCCTCCTGTGTCTGTCCTCTCCAGAGTATTTTGAGTACTTTGCTCCAGACTTCACACTGCATCCTGACGTCAGCACCAGGATAGAGAACCAGAACTCAAGACAGGTAACACATTATCACACACTGTTTTAATAGTTCTTATTATTGGTGTAACGATTCTTTAAATCCACAGCTTTTGAGCCATGTTGAGGCGCAGTGTTACTTTCTTACCATAAAGCCTGCAAACAAAACAAGCAGTAAGTCCTCTTATGACAAGAAATATCAGAGTTCCAGGATATTGTGTTGAATTTACAGGCTTTAGAGAGCTGATATTAATATGTGGTGGTCGTGTTGGGGGGAGTGTTGTGGTTCCATCTTCAGATATTTGTGTTGTGGTTTCCACTAGTTCTTATAGTTGTTAGAACACTCCAGAGTGTCTGCAGACAGCCGTGAGACACTTTTTTGAGATTGAGTGTACACAGTCTGCCTTTGTTGTGTCTGATCACACCGAGGTAACACTGTACATCAACACCCCCCGCGTGGCCTCTTTCTAACTGTGCACGTGTCGTTGAAGTACTTGGAGCAGATCCGTCAGACAGTGTTCGAGAACTTGAAGATGCTGAACCATGCGCCCAGCGTCCAGATCCACGACGTCCCCTCTGACATGCTGAGCTACGAGCGCACCGACGAGCCAGACCCCGACGAGAGGGGGGGCGAGGAAAACTACAACAGGTCAGTACGCCTGCATGAGTGGGTAGAAAAGCGACTAAAAAGAATCAGAGTTGTTCCTACACTACATCTAACTGACTGTCATTTACATCACTTTCTCAGACCAGAGGCAGCCAATGAATTCTACGACGGTGACCATGACAACGACAAAGAGAGCGACGTGGAAATTTGACCTATGAGAACAAGGAGAGGAGCGTTTCCTTGCAGCCTTTTTGCGTCAGCTGCAGTCTTTGAACATCTCGCCTTAACTGCAGATTGTAAATTCACACAAACGTTTCTGGAAGGTTTGGGAAGACTGTCCAACTCTGCTTCCTCACCTCTCCACGTCGATCCACCACTGTGACTCATCAGAACAGATGTGATGTTAGGACTGCAGCGTCCACGCACAGCACAGTAGGATTCCCTTTATTATGTTTCAATAAATGTTAAATATTGTAACAGACAGTCATTAATCAGTTGTGTTGTGTCTCTTCATGTAAGAAGATTCCTAGATAAGATGCTGGTGCTTTTCTGTATGTACACAAATAGTCACATATCTAGATTTATGTTTTGTGGGGTTTTTTTCACATTTTTTGTATTTGGAATCTTGTTCATATTTTCTTACCAATGATTTCAGTCAACTGGATTCAGTTTAAAAGCAAATGTCCTCTTAATGTTCCCTGAGACGTAAGAACAGTTACTCTGTAGACTTGTGTGACTGAATGCAGATTACATGTGAAGACACTCGTTGAAAAATCGCAAAAACCAAAAGAGTTACCAACAGGTGTTGCAAGTTCTTGATTTTTTTTTTTCCCCTACGTACAACACATGCTAATGTCAGAAGCTGTTTAAATGCTAAAGTGTATTAGTCACACATCAGCTAGTACAGATGTTAAACCAATCTTACATATTGTCTTTTCATTCCTTTCTTTTTCCTTCCTCTTTTTCTGCTCACTACTGTATATAAATGGATCATCTGTGATTGTGTTCATAATGTAGAAGAGAACTGTGGTGTTGGTAGTGAAGCATTTTGTCCAGGAACGGTAGCTGATTGGACAACATGTCAGACTGCTGGGCCTGAACCGTCCACCACCTCTGGTCCTCTTAACAGGTTTTATGTGATTTTTGATATCGTCTGCAATTTTTGTTTTTTTTAATAAAAAAAAAAAAAAAACCTTATTTAATTATTGTTGCATATGTGAATCAGATCTTCACCTAAATGTTTTGAGCGCAGCCACCAGAGGGCGACATGACTTAAGATGTAATCTGAGTATTAAACCACTGTGCTAACCATCAAGAAATACACAGGAGGAGGCAGAGACAAGGTCACATTGAGTTTATTCCTCATTCATCCTATGATATGTAGAACTTCTTACACAACAAACAGTACTTGAGGAGAATACACACCCCACTACCTGCAGTTTAAAATCTTATTGTTATAGGGACTGAACCAGAACATGCTGTTTTGATGCAGATTTCAGGTTTTAATGACTGTGGCCTTCTCTGGTTAAATACTAGATTTTCTGTTTGCATTCACTTCCAGCCAAAAATACATGTTTTTGTGAAATTAGCTGCTTGTTGTTGGCTTCCAACAACAAGCAGCTCCAAAGTAAGCCTCTTTTTGAAAGATCTTTTTATGTAAGGCTCCGGTCCAAACTGGTGAGTTTGGCAAATCTGGGCTCAGGCTGACATACGAATACACGTTATTCTTCTGAACATTAATGAGGCAAACGTCCAGTGAAGCAGTAAAATGTCTCATCCGCTCTAGAGATGTGATCAGATGTAAACACTTCTTTCGAGGTCTGAATTTAGTTTTGAGTGCAGATAAGAAGATAAGATTTTGTGTTCAGGTCAGATTTCAGAATGAAAGCCTGTTGTTCTTTGTCCTACTTGTTGACATTACGCATCTGTGGTTGTAGCCTTGTGCAGGCAAAGAGGGTGGGGGGTGGCAACATAAAGTCCCAGCACTGATAACTAATAACATCAGTTCAAATAAATAGCTTCATTTACATACAACGTATATTAGGAACCAACTTTAAAACACATGAGGCTGAAAATGTTTACCACAGCAGAGAATCTGAGCAGTAATATCAGAGCAGTTAAAAATCTAAAGTTGTGTTTCAGTTCATGGAGATTTACAGACGCATTAAAAGCAGCAGCTGTGATACTGAGACAAACAGACATGAAACGTTTTTTAACTTCGAGCTAGAAGAAAGGAGGGCAGCTGATGGAGCGACAGAGGCAGTTGTCAGGATTAAAGTGCAGAAATGATGGCAGTGTTGGATAGCGGGTAATTTAGTAAATCTAGGTTGCTTTCTGTTGTCTAACATAGGCCCTGGAACCAGTGCTTCAAACAAATACACAGTTATTGTAAAGGTGCTCACCCAGCACACACACAAACAGACTTCAGACTAAATTCCTTTGTGGACTGCTTGGACTTGATCACAGAACCATTTGTGTTGCAGTACTGTAGTTGACCACCGGGATAAAACTGGCAGCAGAGCTGACTGTCACTCTATACCCAAGTCTATTAATACATCCATGAGCTAGACCATTTTGCTGAGAGCAGAGGCTTGCAAGCATGCATCACACATGAGCCTTGACAACAAAGAGGCAGACGAAGGTAACAAACAGCAGCAGATGGATGTTATGTGAAAACTTTAAGTAACTCAGAAGGTCCGGAACAACCTGGCACTATGGAAAACTGAAGTATTTACCACGTGTTCTTAAATGTTACATATTTAATCTTTTAAAGGCCAATTCACAATATAAACCTAAGAAAGATGATCTTTTAAGCGTATTAGCAACAGAGTAGGAGCCTCTAATACTGCATCACAGTCTTGAAAATTTGGCAAAGCTTATCTGTCGCTTGTTAACTTTATTCAGTCTGATAGTAGTAGTAGTTTGGCCTCCAAACTATTCTGAGACGTGTGCTCATCTGCTGTGATGCTCTTAATTTGTACTCTGAAACAGCTTCTGCCCTGACATTACAGCTAACACAAGCTGTGGCCCAGCTTTACAGTTCAGACGTGTGATTGGGGAGGGGGGGGCCTACAGTTCTTCGCTCTCGTACAGCGGGGCAGTGTGCTGGGCGGGGCTCTCCACAGTCAGAGCAGGCACATGGCTCAGAGACGACAGCAGCTTCAACGACTTTGAGCCAGGAGGTGCTGTTTTCATGGCCGGGGTCGTACGAGCTGAAAGGTGCACACACAAAAAAAAATTACTAAAGAACTTTGTGTTAGTTATGCTGCTTTGTTCTTTGTATACATTATTAAAACCCAACATACCAATGAGACACTAACAGTCATTTTTCTGCTCCGTTTCTTTTCTGTGTGTTAACCTGTCATTTTTAAAAACGTTTTCTTTGCTGTAAACACAACGACAGGTCGTCTGGTTAACAGCATCCTGATGTTTTAAATGCTGAAGCACACCGCACACGCTAATCACGGACAAGTTGTTTTCTTCTATCATAAGCACATGAAGTCGAGTCGATACTGAAGCTGCAGCACCGAGTAACCTCATCCAGCAGGGAAGAAGAAACTGGAAGTTGAAGACAGACCTGCACATTGCTCGTTTATTTATATAAATAATATGAATCCCACTGCTGGTGTCACCCACAGCAGCAACATGTTTTACTGGTGGTCCACTCAGGCTGAACATTCTTTTCATGCCAGGTGTCTGAAAATAACTCCTGCACTGCACAGGACCTGACAGTATGGCTCAGTGTCAGATATGTAGCCAACACGCATTAGAAGAAACAATAAGTGCACAGCTTCCTTTCCTAAAGCAAACAACTATAACTCTGCAATTTTCAAGTTGTCTTCTTCTGAGACCAAGTGTTTCACATTCTGTACGTGCGTCTTCGAAATTAGTAAATGTGCATAGCTACATGTGTCAATAGCTGTCGCTGTCCTCTCAGGAGGTCACTACTTGGTCTATATTATCAAGACTACGTGAGTGTGTTGTCTAATACACAGAGCTTAGATAAAACTCCTCTACTTAGCAGCTGTGTACCAATATCTCCTTCTTATACCATAATAAATCTAACAGGTTTGTGTCCGTGTACACACTCGGCACAGTAAGTCAGCTCAATAACAATATTCCTTCTAAACACTAACATAAAAACCTGGCAGTTTGTAGATGTATCCTGGTTTTTGTTCTGAGATTCCTGGGAAATTGATCCTACATGGAGAAATATAGACCTGATTTACCACATGATTTAGCAAATGTAGAAAATGATTGAATGAGCAAAGACTGAATAAGTCTACCCTAAAGCTGCACATAAAAAAGAAATCATACCAGTAGACTACTGTACTCAAAACTATATAAAATGTATGAACCTCTTGTGTGCAGCGTAAGTCACCCACTCCTGCTATGTGAGGTCCTCTTCAACTGCAGCGTCTAAACTCACTTTCAGGTTGCCTGATCAGGTGAGCAGTGTTGCTTATTGTAACAGAGGATCAGGTAGTTTCAGTGCTTTCTCTCAGCTCCCTCTCCACACAGCAGCTGGCGTGTTATGCGATAGAACAGAAACCTAATAGCAGTGTTGTACGTTCCTCTGATGTTCTCTCCCTCACCAGTGGATGGACTCCACGCTCATCACTCTTGACTATTCTTTAAGTAAACTGAACAGCTCTGTGTGTGATATGTTTATCAAGTTTCCACTCGATCATGTGTTCCAGGCAGTAGAGCTGGATTCACTGTAGCATTCAGAGCAGAACATGCTCCGTCTGCTGTTTGATTTTAACAGCCTGGGCTGCTATGGTAACTACCAGGCTCATACAACAGATATCTGAGATGGGCAATTCAAAGGTAATCTGCATGAACACACAGTGGACTTACTGCCTATATCCAGCCTGGCGTTGCACGTAGACATTCCAGCTTCATTAATGGCAGAGAGAGTGTACCAACCAGCATCGGACTTCATCGCCCTCTCTATCAACAAGCACTGCCGGCCTGAACCGTCCTCATACAGACTGTTGAGAAAGATAAAGAAATTCAAATTTGTCACTTAGTTAACATGGAGGTTACTGTGGATGTGTGGCAGCAGGATCCTGATGCAGGCTCAACAAGAGCAAACTGCACAATATACAGTATACTGCAGCTGAACATATTTTTCATAACATTAAAGTGATTGTGAAGGTTTTTAAATAGCAGATTTTTTTGTACAACATTATGTATCATTATTAAATAAAAATACAACAAACAATCTTGCAGAACTACAGGTGCATCATCAAAACTGCAATGAACTTTGTCCATTAGTGCTTGGCAGATAGTGTATGGAGCATTTGGGCAGCCTGCTGCAGCTGAAAAAGATGCTGATGACAGAGCTGGGCTGAAAATTATAGGTTTTTCTGGGGGTTCAATACTATGAGGAAACAATTTTTTAAGATGTCTGCGCAGTTTTGCGTTTATTTGACAGTGAAGAGCAAAAAGTACAACAGGAAACAAACGACAACCAACTCGATGACTCCACAGGGTTTCTAATCAGTCAGAACCGATGGAAGGTGAAAGGTCTTTAAGTACTTAAAGTGAGTCCAGTTGCCACTGAGCAGCTTTTTTTGGATTACAATGACCTGGATGAGTGAGACTCTTCGCAGACATTCAGTTGACCCACCTCATTCTGTTGGGGTCAATGCGCAGCATGTCTTTATCTTTCTTCCAGAAGAGCTGCGGAGGAGGCGAGGCGTCCACTTTACACTCTAACCTAACAGTGTCGCCCTCTAGAGCTCTGGTGTTCACCATCTTCTGAACGAAGGTGGGGGGACGGAGAACCTCCTGAGCTGCAGAGGAAGAAGTGAAATAAAACGTCACGTACAGATCTGCTGTGTGGTTCATTATGATTCAGCCTAAGAACGGGATGTGATGACATTTGCACCTATTACATCCAGCCTCATGGTAAATCTGCTCTGCCCTGCTCTGTTTCTGGCAACACACTCGTACACGCCGGCATGGTGCGCTGTGACAATCTCTATGATGAATGAGTGCATCCCTTTCTCACACACCAACATCTTGTGATAGTCGTCTGGGCGAATGGCTTTACCATCCAGGTACCAGCAGATATCTGGTGTGGGGAGGCCTCCGACCTGAATTCAGAAAAGAGAGAGGTGGCGGTTTTACTCCCCCCGTTATTGACCTCAGTACGAACACACATGCAAGCTGGAATGTGTGAAAGTGTTTCACCTTGAAATCAATCCTACAGAAGCGTCCCTCCTCTACAGTGAGGTCTGCGGGGATCTGCAGGAAGCGCGGAGCGTAACACTTCTCCTGGATAGCTGATCCCTCAATCCCCCTCTCGTCTGTCCCCAAGTGGTGCCTCCCCCTGCAGGGAGAGAGAGATTATTTATTAATTTATACTGTACTTTACCTCACTTCCAATGACTGATTTTTACACTGCACTAGTGACAACACGCACACAAGCAACCACGTTTTCACTGATTGTTGTTCTGTTTCTGTCCTCTGACAACACAGCTGCTGAATGAGATTCATATCTCTCTAGCAGACAGCTGGAGTTAAAAGACACCCAGTAGATTTAATATTTATGGTCCATCACAATGTGGAGATTAAGTCAACACAGGCTATAATAACAGACGGATTCTTTGTGCAACAATCAGCCATAAAATTCACACAACATACATTCATACCACTTTACTGACTAATTTTTATAATTAAATAATAAAAAAATGGCAGCTTGTCTCTCTCATCCCACTAAAGAAAAACAAACTTACATAAACAGAAATATAAATCTATTTCCACGGATCATTCTGTGATAGAAGCTGCATGCAGAGCTTCGGCTTCAGTTGCTACATCAAATGGGCAGAAACAAAAAGTGTCAGATGTCCATGAGCTGTTATTCATGAGCTATTTTTAAAAGACCAATTTAGTTTTACAACTGCACAGACTGAGCAAATACTGCCATGCTGGGTGGGAATCTCAACAAAAAACTTGGGTTAATGTTTATAGGCATATTGATGAATAAATTGTATTTACCATAGTCCACCTGTGTGTCTTCCCTCTGGTGAATCTGGCTGTAACAGACAACAGATAAGCAGAGTAATCACAGGTTTGAACTTTGAAGACAAACTGATCAACAGGTTGACAAAATGCCTGCGTGAATATTCTGAAACAATAGTCCTGTTGTCACCAGTGAAAGAGGCCCATTCTCAGAAATCAGGCTGGAAATAGCCGCTGACAAACCTTGTTGGCTTGAGACATGTGCCTGTGTGTGTGTATATGCACGTGTTGTGTGTTGGTGTTGTGTGTGTGTGAGTGTGAAAGACAGAGAGAATAGAGGTTGCAAAGCCCTGTGAGGGACAGAGGCTTTTTGACAGAACAATCCTGCACATGCACACACAGTGAACTGGTCAACATGACAGCATGAGACCGCTCACTGGGGCTGCTGAGTATATCACCAGGCTTATTCAACTTTGGGGTTTGGAAGCCCATTAGGAGGCACTCAGAGGGTAACAGTCTCCCTGTGCAGCCATTCAAAGCTAAATGACTGTAATGATGTATGGGTTTTACTTAATGGCCAAATGAAAACTAATGAGTTTTGGGCCACAGCCAACATAAATGTCTATAAGGCACAGCCAGCACTGTTCAAAATGTTCAGACATAGAGATTTTTGTTATAACTGTGGTATCTGCTGATATGTTGTTGTTTTTGTCGTACCTGGTCGAGTTGAGAGTCTGAAAAATTGTCTTGGTCAAACATGTAGGTAGCGTTGTCTGGACCCAGCAGCCTACGAGCCATACGCTCCTCATAGGACAGTTTCTGTCAAAAACAAAGCTTTCTACTGTTGAACTGGGATTTGTGGGTGGGGGCATGTTGTTATTAATTTTTTTTTTTGGATGAATGACATGTAGGATGATTCCACTACTGAGTATTTGCAGGACACTCAGACACACACACCTGGCTGTTTCTCCTCCTAGCCTCCTTTGAGCGCAACTTCTTCTCCAGATCCTGGATGAGGGCGTCTTTGGAGCCTTGGATGTCTTCATCTGTGGAGCGAGAGGAAGAAGGCCGAGGAGCTACGGACTTCTTCAAGATAGGCTTGGGAAGGCTATGAAATAGGGAGAAAGATAAAGAAGGAAGGGGCAGAAATTAAATAGAGCACAAGAAAGATGAATAGAGATAAACAAGAAAACAATAGGCACTAAATTTTTATTTCTGAAACAAACCTTTAGCCAACACAACCTGCCTAGTTAAAATGAGCTGTGACCAATTGTATGTAGAGCTTGTGTACTTCATTACTAAAAGAAAAGCATAAATATACTGTGTGTGTGTGCAAGTAATTCCTTAAAATTACTATTAAATACATTTAGTGTGGAGACAGTGTAGTTCATGCTTTTAAACAGCTGAGTGTTCATGGATTTGATGTCAAATACCACAGACTAAACTCGCAAAACTGCAAACTCAAAGTCACATCCATGATGTTATCATTTCAAGTCTGTTAGTTCTTTTCCAACTCTGAATAACTTGTAATGGGAAAAGTGGCCTAAAATATTTGTACCATATAATTTTAAATCACTGTTATAATAATGTTAATAATAAACTAGGAATGTTCACTTGCATATGTTAGTTACTCACGTATTAGGTGTTCCCTTGTAGCTGGCTGGCAGGGAGACCACAGCCGGTGGTACTCTGTTCTGACTGTTAGGAGTGTTGGGCTGTGGGAGAGAGGAAGAGGATGGAGAGACAGGGGAGCGAGGGAGACAGGGGGACAGTGGGAGAGGCTGCTGAGGCACGGAGGAAGGAGAGGAAGAGGCTCTTGTGGGTAGGATAGGGCTAGATGAGGTGAGTGGGGAGCGGGAGGTGGAGGAGTGGGGAAGGTGGGAATTGGGAGACAGTTTGGAGGGGGAGACAGGGGAGAAGGCAGACTGGGCGGGCAGCACAGAGCAGAGGTACGCAGCAGGTGCTGACATGGTGTCCTGGTTGGCTGGCAGGGAGGCAATGCCGAGGCCGGTGGCACTTGGGACGCTGGGAGTGAGGGTGATGCTGGAACGCATGGTGGTGCGGGGGAGGGAGGATGAGGAGGCCGGTAAAGGAGAAGAAGAGGAGGTGGTGGCCGAGGGACTAAGCAAGTGGGCAGTGGAAGAAAGAGGAGGCGCAGCAGAAGAGGCTGGGGTGGAAATTGGAGAGCTGAGACTGGATGAGGAGGGGGAGGACTTGCACGTGCCATTGGCCTGGGTCTGGATCTGTGTCTGGGCGACAGACTGGGTTTGGTTCTGATTCAGGCTTAGAGACTGAAACTGTGACTGAGTCTGAGACAAGGACTTGGACACTGACTGAGTTTGACAAAATGTTTGACTTTGTGTAGGCTTGATTTTAGTTTGACTCTGTGTCTCTGTAACATTTGGACTATTCTGGAAACTGATGAGGTTCTGTTGGGAGTTATTCTGGTTCTCCTGGACCTCCCTCAGCACACTTTCATAGCTGGGTGCCTGGAAGGCCGGCTGCGACTGAATAAAATGCCTCGGTCGCTCGTAGTTAAAGGCACTGGGAGGGAAGGTACTGGGAGTGAAGGTAGGCAGGTCCGACAGGTTCATGTTGTTGCCTCCTGACTGTGAAGACTGGAAGAGAGAAGACACAGAAAACTGTAGTTACGTTGTTATGGAAGCTTCTCAGACAGCACAAAACCTAGTGTAAAAAATGGTCTTACACTGAAACTGAGCTTGTTCGGGGTAAACAGCTTGGGTGCTGGAGCTTTCTCCTTGACTTGTGCCGGTGGTGGAGGTGAAGGTGGAGGGGGAGTGCTGGGTGTACAGGCTCGAACAGTGACCTCTGATGACCTTTGGCCCGTTGAGCTCAGAGCACTCTCCTCCTCACCTTGATCACAGGGTGGCTCAGGATCTGGAAAACTGAGAGATATAGAAGGAGATGTTAGCAAACATCTGAATATAGTCATAAGAACTACAGGTACTGGGATGAGTATCTGTAGTTTTCTGTGTGGGAAACTGATGATATCACCTGCAGAGTTACTAAAGCCAGAGAGACTTTATCCAGGACAACCCACAATCTGCTGAGCTCTGTGTCAAAACAAGTGAAATTTACTGGGTTTGGTTTCCAACCGCCTGATAAAAGGGAAGACAAGAATTCCTCATGGAGCAAACAGCTGGTCCACAGTAATCCACAATAAAACCCAAGTCCAAGAACATCAAAATCAAACTACTGGCCAAACAGTTGTTGTTCTTTGACATAGGAGTGCAAACATCCAGCTGAGAATTCACGTTAAATAGATATATAAATTCTGTGTAATCACTTTGCTTATAGAAACTTTAACCAGTATTTACTGTTTAGTTGTTTTGAAGAAGGTTGAGGAGAGGCTGCAGAAGCTACCTTGCGTGTTAGCCACTGCATCATGATGTCAATGGACAACTTTGCCATCCAGCCTTTACGTCATATGAATGGCTCAGGTTTTTACCACCAAGATCAATGACTGGTGAACAGGATTATAAATATCCTTTCACTACAGATTATATGTTCCAATATGTCTGCCATGATACCAGTGGGACTGTCTAATGACAGTACAGACAGATATCAGTGGTTCTGCTCCCATTTCAGCCCACTCAGTAGTCCTCTTCCTGGCTGGTCCTCAACTTTTCTACTAGGAAAGGATTTTGTTCCCATGACTATCGTGTAGTCTGGGCTACGCAGGAGCATAATGACAATAGCAGTCTCTCAGTCTCAGTTGACCTAAACTCTGCAACTTTGCATTACAATACACTGATGAACCAAACACTTCTTTTACTCTACGTTTTCCTAAAGAAAATCCAACTAACTGGATGGTAATCAAAAACCTCTTTGAGGTTGGAGTCCATAGTCTGGTCTATATATTTTTGTAGTAGACACCAACGTTTAGAGTTTAAAAGTCAAATAATGGTATATTTGTAGATATAGTTTTTTTTTTTTTTAGGTTAAACATACAAATAAAATCACAAAAATGTTCTTTTAAGAAAGGTGAAGATATGAGAGGGACATTTAAGATTTTTAACAGTTGAAAATTAAACTTGTCATTGATCTTTAGTAGACATACACATATATAAATATCAATATGAATAAATCTAAAATACACAGCAACCAGCATGGTAAAGCTGAAAGAGATGTCAACTTTCAGTATAAACCTCTGTACTTGTTTATTATTATTAATGGTCAATACTGACTCCAGTAACACCAGTATTTTCATGCCAGTCATATATCTTCTACCTCTGCTAATGGCATAATAGAGTCATTACACCAGATAGTGTGTTTAGGCACATGGTGAATGAATAAGTGTGTTTAGTGTGCTGATCACTATATGGTGTAGTTTCTGTGCTTTAAATGCTACTGTGTGAAAGTAATGTTTGTGTTGCTTTGGTTTAGCACTGTGGTTGCATTTGTGTCTGTGTGTTTGTGTTTGCATGATTAAGTCGGCAAAGCTATATTGGTCTTGAAATTCGGAGATCAGCTGGCAGGTGCAGACACTCTACTGGTGACCTAACCCTTCAAACACACACACACAGACACACACACAGACCCTCTCTAAAGTTTTGAGAACACTCACAGACATAATATTTTTCTTAGCCCCTACCCTTAATGCAATGTGTGTTAAGTTAGCACTAGCATGAAACCTTCCGTCAGTCCACTCTGCTGTGCTTAGTCCTCACGCTCCCTGCATCACAATGCTCTTCTACCATCTGCTACACTCTGCACAGCTCTTTAGATATGAGGTATATAACTGGCTAGAAGTGTGAGCTTCTCTCTCCTCACCCTTTGCACTACTCCCAAGCTACTCTGTGAGTGTGAATTCACAGGAGGCTGCAACTGCAACCTCTCCACAATAAAATCAGTTTTGTAACATATTTCTATAAAAAAAATTTATATTATATTTTATATTAATGTGGCTTTAACCATCACAACTAAATGTATGACTCCAACATGCAGGCTAAACATTTACCATGGAAATACATTAGCACTGTAGTATGATACATCATACATAATGATAAGTTAGACAAAACTTAAATAATAATACAAATAATAGTAAGATAAAAGGAGAAATTAAGCATCTCACCACAGTGTTAGACCTTAAAGAATAGTTGTGATCAACCCAACAAGCTTATATGTACTGAATATTTCTGAAACTCAGCCTAAATTACTTAATAGTTTGGTGTTCAACGTCACAGCCAGTCAGTGCTAGAGTGAAGGCTTTAAAGAGGGAGTAAGTTGACAAGGAGAACGGAGGAGTTTTTATTAAAAGGTAACTTCTTTACAAAATCACTCTCTTTTGTTCAAACCAACAAACATGTCAAGAAAACTTTCCCAAAGAAAAAGCACATTTGATTTTTATGGAATATTCTTTATGTGTATGTGTGTGTGAGGCTCTCATCTTTATTCTAGGAAAAAGTCCAACCCAACAGAAGCATAACACATTACACATAATCTAATCAATAAAACAATCAGACAAACTTCAGTTTGCCCAGAGAACCTCAACATGACCTTAACAGCCAGACCGCTGCCAAAGCTTTCTGAACAACTGTTGTGTGCAGCACTGGGGAAAGGGGCTTTCTGAAGGACACAGACGCCATGTCTGCACTTCACATTACAGATGAGATCATAGCCCTGGACACTGATATAAAGTGCCAAACATATTTCACAGCCACTGGATTTCAGTCTCAAGTCAAAGTTCCAAACACATTCACAGAAGCATACCAAACAACAAAGATACAGAAACTCACAAAATAAAAACACTAAGAAACATCAGCGGTAGGTTTCACAACTGTTAGATTTTATATGCTATAATATTTGGCTTGTTGACAGTACATTTTGTCAGGTTGAAGATGAAGCTCAGGTGCAGTATCCATATCAGCAAAACAACACAATATTCACAGGCTGGTATCTCATTAGGGATGACACCTCTCTGATTTCTAATTGTGCACCAGTTCTTCAAGTCCTTCACACATGTGGAAAAAAAAGAAGTAAAAAAGCCATTAGAAAATAAGTTACAGTCTTGAGGCTGTAACTTAATTTCTTATTTTTCTAACTGCTTTTTTGTCTCAGGTTCTGCACAATATGAGCTATGAATTTTGTTTGACTCTCTTAAAGGGTTAAGTCTGAAGGACACACAGCCCATATTATGATTAGATGAGCTCATTGCCTGTTCTGACAGACAGCAAACACAATGAATTCTCATGTTTAAAGTGGATCCTCGAGCAGCTCCAGAAAAGTGGAGTTAAGTGGAGTTACAGATAAAATAAATGTGTGGGAGTTATTGACTTCACTTCAGTAACAAGTACATCTGTAACGTGCAGCTTTAACCAGCAGTCAGTATTCAGTCCTTATTGTTTACTGAACGTCGAAGAAAACGAGAAAAACGTCGTTAGTGTGGTTAATTAAAATTATCTGACGGCTCACGTTTTTCCTCTAGCATGAAAGAGCACCAAGCACATAATACAACTCTAAAATAAACTAAAGTTCACTTCCAAGTGCTCTAAACGTAGTTTGACCTTTTAAGGAGTATAGAGTAATATTAAGTTCCCGTGATATCAACAAGAGGAAAATGAGCCTGTCAAGCTAAACATTAACGACAGTTATATCCTGAATTACTGAAGTTTAAACTGCGACAGCAAGTAGCAAAAAGTTCCCCACAGGTTGAAAACGTTACCGAAACTTGTGCGAAGAGAAAGAGTTGGTTTTCTTACCTACACCACTGTCCTTACACTTCAGTGCAGGCTGAACTTTCCCCGCACGAAGGACACAGTTAAGCCCTGATGAGGAGAGACGGAGGCAGCACCGCAACAGGTGACACCGCGCGCTCACGAGCGGTATGCGGCGAGACGTGAGCGCGCGCGTCCACCTGATCGATTCACTATCCCAAAAGCGCAGCGTCGTCACCATGACGACGTCTCTAATCAACGTCACAGGCTCAGTTTCCACAGAGCACATTTTTATAAAGTAGCTTTGTCACATTCAGAGTGTTTTTAAACCAGTTTAAATCGAAAATAATAATAAATATAAATAAATAAAAATTAAATGAAAGAAAGAAAGAAAGAAAGAAAGAAAGAAAGAAAGAAAGTAAAAGGAAACGTGAACATGTAAATTGTCTGGCTCCACGTTTGAACACTACAACAGCGACCTCGACTGGATACAAAGAGAAACTACAACGGTTTACTTCTGAACAACTTACTTAAAATCCCCACCAAATTGCTATAATAAAAATACCTGACTAAATTGGCAAATGCTAAATGAATATTCCATAAGCCTCTTCCATAAACTGAAATGATAAACTGTGTAACAATCAGTACACAAATGCAACACTCAAGTAAAAGTTCAAGTACTTGGCTAAAAAAGTAACTTACTCCACTTTAATTAATTAGAGAAGTACCTTGAGATTATATCATATTACATTATATTATATTATATTATAATATATTATATAGGTCCCCCTAAATGTAGTTAGTTACTTTCCACTATTATTTGACAGTCTAGTGACTGACAAATAGAGTCAAAAACATCTAGTTGCAGGAGACACTTCAACTATTATATAGACTGTGTTGCAAGTAAATAATAATAAAAAAGGACATAAAAAAAGGTATGCATATCAAAATAATAGCGGTTTCTAGTAAGTAGGAGTACTACATATTCACATTAATAATAATAATTTTAAAAATAGGCATAAACACTGAGGTAACAGTGAATCAGTGCAGTGTCACCTTACATAATGTTTATATTATTGACTGAAAATGATGTGCGCATGTACTCACTCTTCAATAGGGAAGTTATCTTCTAGGGGGCTGTCTGGCCACTCGGGAGGGGGGAGGTTTGTAGAATCAGGCAGCACAGATGAAAACACCTCAGTGCTTTTTGTGGAGGAAGACGTCTCTTGCTGTAACTCTGCCTCTTTTCTCTGTCTGAGAGAAACTACTTCCTGTTGATGAACGGCCTCAACCTGCAGCTGCTCCTCCAGGTCTGCGTGGGGGGGTCAGACCAAACATTTTCACTGTATAATGCAGTTCAACAGGTTAACTCAGAGCACATTAAATAGACATCTCACCATTGTAAACTTCCAGCATGGCTGAGCAGGAGACTGTGCCAAAGGAGTTGTGGGCGACACATTTAAACAGGCCTGAGTCTTCTGGAAAGGCCTCAGTAATCACCAGTGTACACAGCTCCTCTGCAAAGATCAACACATGGACATTAATCCTCCAAAAATAATGTATTTATCAGTGAGAAGAAGAGAGAGATGAATGAAGCCAATTTGAAAAAGAGAAATGTTGGACTAAAAAAACCATGTTGTGTGTGTCCATATTTAAGAACTAGCCTTTGTTTATGATGACAGCATTTGTCTATTTATATTCAAAGTGCCATAAATGTCTGTTTCATGTCTTTCATGTCAAGGTCTGTTGCAGACACTTTTCCCGTTTGTCATATTTAAAGGTTTTTTTTAAGGAAAAAAAAAGTGTAATTTGAGATGAGTAAGGAAACAGATTTTATTCCCCACCCCCACACAGAGAAGCCATTTGTGTGAAACAGTTTATTCTGTCTACTCACCTGGTAGAGATGCAGAACTGGCCCCTGGAAAAACAAGGAGACAGAAAAGTGATTTCTTCTGGAGCGCAGAGGTCAAAGATGTGAGCTTCAGGGAGCAGGAGGAAGTTTCAGGTCACACATTTCATGCTCATGCAGTATTAGCATAATGGTCAAGGCTGTATTTCAAGACTTTTGACCATTTTTAACTGTAAAATTGAATCTGAAGTCAAATGTATGACAAATGTCCGAGTCATACGACCCCAGTCCACTACCAGATGCTCATATATGTACACACACTTACTTTTGCGTAGTATCCTAAAATCATCCGAGTCCAGTATTTGTACGTCCTCTCTGTACCACATGACCTGCAGGGGTGGAGTTCCCCTCAGTCTGCACTCCAGGACCACTAACTGTCCCTTCACTGTGGACACATCATGGAGACACTAAGACAGGATGATGATGATGATGATGATTGAACAGGTGACCAGACAAGGACACAAAGACAGAGAGGAGAAGGTGAGAAGGGAAGATTAATACATTAATAAGATACAGTCTTTCCTTATTTATTTCTATAATTTTGATCTTACAAACACGTGTGTATATTTTATAGTATATTTTACCTTAACAAATGTAGGAGCCACTCCATTCCCTGAATACTGTTGATTGTAAATGGGACTCTGAATCTGGAAACAATACTACTATTAATATGATTTGCTGAATTTTTATTTCATTTATTTGTTTACTTGTATGAGAGTTTTTCAAATGATGCATTTACATAACATATTAACATAACACAATATATACGCTAATGTGTCTAGATGAGAGGATTTATTTCAGTTTGACGTAATTACCCTCTGAGGGCTGACACACATCGGCTGCACCAGGCTGGAGTGTCTCTGGGTGATGAGGGTGGAGGAAGAGGAGGAGCTGGAGGGGAGCTCTCGGGAGGAAGATACAGAAGAGGAGGAAGAGGAGGAGGAGATGGTCAGAGACATGGTGCTAGTCTTCTTCTGCACCCTCTGGATTCTACAGAGTCACAAAGTGAAACATACCAGCCGTGATATGATCTGTTTTTTCTGTGTGTGTGTGTGTGTGTGTGTGTGTGTGTGCATGCACTTGCACTTACTGTGCCATATTTCAGGTGTTCCAGGAGGCAGTGACAGAGGTTGCTGTGCTTTCTACAACGACAAATGCAAAGTGTCAGACTCTCTCCTACCTCTTCTTTTTTCACAGTGTTATAGAAACTGAAATTGTGTGTATCTATCTAGTGCATGTATGTCTTGTTTAAAGAAGTGAAATCTGGGTCTTCACTATCAAAGTCTGATCTTGACAACACAATTTTGTAGAAGTGAGTCACGACTCAAACAAAAGAGATTTCTGAAGAACTTAAAAGAAGAGTTGCAGGTGCTCACCAGACTAGAAAGGGTTGCAAATGAATATCTAAAGAGTTTGGACTCCACCAGTTGACTGTCAGGCAGCTTAAGTACAAATAGAGAACATTCAACAGCACTGTTACCCTCAAAAAGAGAGGCAACAAAGACCACACCAAGATCAAGCCATGTAATAGAATGAAAGGACACAAGGAACACCAGAGTAACATCTAGGGAACCAAAGGCCTTTTTCTCTTGCAGTGGCTAATATCAGTGTTCATAAGTCCACCATCAGGAGAACATTGAACAACTATGGTGTGCACTGGCAGAGTTGCAAAGAAGAAGCCACTACTCTCCAAAAATAACATTGCTGCTTGTATAAACTTTGCTCAATGCTATATAGAAAAGTCTGAAGGCTGTTGTAAGAAGTATTAACCTTTTGTCTTGAATGACAAGCATTATATCTGGCAATGACCAAATTCTGCCTTGTGTCATGATTTGCGTTGCTTTGCTGTATCTGGACCAGAACAACTTCTTATTATTGATGGAGCTATGAATTCAGAGTTGTACAAGCAAATTCTACATTCTTTTGAGGGATATTTTGAGGGACTGTGGACTGGACAATCTTTAATCTGAGGCATGCAAGCTTAAGATTATAGTTGATTTATGAAATATGAAAGTCAAGTCATACTTTTTATACTAACATGGAAGCAGACAACTGTTTTGATTTGCACGTTTTACATCACTACATTGGGGTCCAAATCCTTGTTTCAGCATTTTTCTATATTTGCATTGGTGCAAAATTACAAAAAGTGCATTTTTCCATCCATCATTTTAACACTTTCATATCTTTGTCACGTAGTAATGCGGCAGAAAATGAATCTCGTTGACAAACACGCACGCACACAGAATGCCACACCTATGTTAGCCCTCAGGTATGAAACTTATATGTGAATTGGCAGCTTGCACACTTTTCAGACAACCTACAACACTGATTTGTGGTGAGTGTATACAGCTATAATGTGTGCACTCTTCAGCAGCAGGCAAGCATCACTTCCTATGTGCCAGGTTACTAAATGTCTCTATGGTGGTCTCATCATAGTGGCGTGGGGAATCAAAGTTAATTGAGTCTGTCATCATTTCACACCCAAAAAGACTCCTGCACATCCCAGCCCACAGCCCACTGCAGCTATGTCCTGGGCCCAGAGAAGGAGCTGAGGTTCAGGTTTCTGGGCTAAATTAAACTCTGCTGCCTCCTGAGCGCAGCAGAGAATCTCTGACCTGAGATAAATCTCTGTGTCTCCAGTAAGGGGACACAGAGGGAGAGATGAAATCTTCACTTCAGATTTGTGTGCCTACTCTACCTGTAACTTCCCTCTGTCCATTCAAGTGCTACATACCGTGGGGATTAAAGCATTAACGTCAGCACAGCCGTAACAGTCTCAACAAGAGCATAACAGCTTATGAAAAAAGCCGAGGGATGTATAACCTCTATGTGCACGTCCAGTTTTCCCCTCAGATAATCACTCACAACAGGTGTGTTTGTGTATGTAGAGTATGTGTATACTTCAGTTAAAGCCTGTTGCTGATACAACAGCAGCTGCTGCGGAACCCTTCATATCAATTGTCTTTGTGTAATATAACCGCCGGATTTACACAAGCTGCATTCACAAAGCGCAACTGGCAAACAGAAGCAGAAGGAGGAGGCGCCATCCAGGAAGTGCCCGCCAAGTCCGGTTACGACGCAGACAAGTGCAAAATTTTCATAATATCAAATTATGGTGCAGTAAATGTTCCAGTTAAAGGGTTACTCCAGCAATTTACTGTTTTGTGAGTCACAGGAGACAGATTAAATGGAGAACGGCCAAAATTTAAGCTACAGTTTTGTGACTTTTGTTCTCTAGCATGCATCAAGTGCTAAAAACACATTTCCTATGGTTCAACTTGATTATGTCTTTCAATAGATATATTTTGAAGGCATGGTGCAGGCTTTCTGTTTGCAAGCACCAAGACAAGTCTGATGACATCATTATGACATCAGGCAAATCCTATGACGAGTAAATTGAAATATAAGTGTAATATTGGCTGAGCGCCCCCTTTAAAACAATTGTGTTGTTTATATTGAATGAAAAGATGTGTTAGCAGCTACTCTATGGGAATTTCACATTTTAATTTTCATGATTGCTCTGTATTTACAATATTCTTTTTTCCAGCAATTCAAGGTCTGATCCCATCACATATTTTCTGATTGTAGTAGCCTCAACTGAGTGCTACAGCTGTTAAATATACCCAATTCTGGCGATACAACATACCCACAAATCTGTGTAAAAACTCACTATAGGCATCTCGTACAGCGCAATGATGGCATGATATATTAGATCAAGTCAGATTTAATGAAATACAACAGTGAAAATAAACAGATGTTCTAATGATGCAGCATTTTGACCTATAGCACACAGCTCTGAAGTGTATGTGTCGATAAAGAATAATAGCTGGTACTTTTAACGCCACGTATCCTCCTGGGTTGATGTTCATCCCACCTGTTCTGTTACACAGCAAAGACTAGAGAGAATATGGCTGCACTCCCTCTAACATACAGCGGACTTGTATATTACTGCAACTGTGTTTCCACAGGCAAAGTATAAAGTACAGGAGAGTGTTAGAAGTTCAGTGTGAGTCATGATGAGGAACTTTGTCATTCGGTCTGTTATGATACACAGGAATCTGTCAATATAGACGATTAATTGTGCAGAAAAACGGAAGACAACACTGCATGATGAGTCATTTCTCTGCTGTTGCCATAGAAATTTCTCTTGCTTACTTCATGTGGGTATATATATAGTATACTTATTGCTTGTATATCCAAATACACATTGCAACACAAAATGTTTACTGCATTTCCTCATCCGATGGGAGCATCATCTTCCTTGACTGAGAGAAAATGAACTGTCCTGAACTCTGCGGGCAGATCCTGACCTACAGTACCTCCTGCCTGGACTAGAGCTTTTTAGGAGGAAATAGGAGGAAACCAACACCAACACCTACCCACAATCCACCTGGTTAAATTTAAACAAACCACCCACTGTGTAATTCCAGTCCTGCATACAACACCATGAAGCCCCTAAGTAGCTCTCAGCTGTGAACAGATTTAGCACAGCAGCAGCACATTCTAGCAGCAGAGCAGGATTTGTTGAAATCTACCAACAAGCAATCACTAGATAATCTGTAGCTTTTTTTGATCGACAGGTGGCATCCAACACTACGGAGCAATAAAATCAGCCACCGCAGGGGACCTGCACCCAGTGGCCAAACGCCTGTGACAAGTGTCAGACAGTTTTCCTGTATGGTCAGGCATACATATACATCACTCTACACAAAAACAGAAAATAGATTCACCACCACAACAATATGGATGGTAAGAGTGGAAGCAGGGAAAACTACAAGCTTTGCTAAGTACAGACCAGTACATTATGGTCAATACAAACTGCCTAGTTAGTTGCAATAATTAAACTAATGTTTCCGTGTATATATATTACTCTTTTTATTTTTCAGTTCTAGACAGCACTTTACATTACAGCTCAGTAATACAAGGTAAAAGGAGTAATATTTGTTTAATAATAAGGTAATAGGGAATAACATTTCTGCAATAATAAGGTAATTAGTCAGTAATATTGCAGGCACACATGTAGTAACTTCTGTGTAACAATGAAACAGAGATACAAAAAAACAAAATTGTCTGTTTACACCTATTCCGTTTCATCGCAATTTCTTCATTAGGAACTGCTGCTACTACTACTAGGTGTGTTTCCAGTTAACCACTATGGCTCTTGGTGTTTGATTTATTCAGATATTATGATGAAATAAAGTAGCAACAAGACGTTTTGCATTTTCTATCTCTGTTACATGCTTATTACACAAAGACTATGTGTTTTTAACTTATTTTTGGAAAGCACACAAAAATTCAGAAACCTGGAAAAAGCAGTCATTATAAGGTAAACATTCTACACTAAAGGTAAACCTTTTTTGGAAACTCTGTTTCTCATATGTAACAACATGTATGCTTGGTTTTAGAAAAAAATCATATTTTTGCATACAAACTGCACTGAACTGCTGAAGATGTACTAGCAACTAATTGTATTAACAATGAATTAATTAAAATGTGCACCAATTAAATATTCCCTATTTTCCATATCTTTAGTTGCACATGATTCATTTCTTTTCTTTATATCCACTGGAATCTAAAGGGACTATCAGTGGAAACAATTGCTCCACATGGTGTCAGCCAAATAAGAAGGTTCTCAGTTGCGTCATTCTGAAAAAGCTCTTAACCGTCCACCTCCAACTCTCCAATTCAACTTGTGTGATTGGGGGACCGATTTAGCCTGGACAGGGCCACCTGATCTGTCCGTCTGCCAATCACGGCTCAATGGCTGAACGCAGCGTCATATAGGCGGATGTAACAGAATTTCTCGTAATATCCGTTGCAACGGTTAGGAGCTCTGATGTGGACAGTTTGCACAGTGGACAACACACATACTCATCACAGTGACAGAAACACTAGGTAGGTAGGTAGGTAGGCAGGCAGACAGATAGATAGCACATGGACACATGACACAGCATAAATTTAGCTGCAGACAGATCATCCCAGCTGTCCTCTTCTTTCTGACTACAAACTCATGCACCACACTTTCTGCACCCCTACCCACACTCTCATGACTTACGGGATCAGGAAACTTGTTGACCAACTGAATAACAGCATAACTAGCATAAGAGTTGAAATTCTAGTGTTGATCCAGCCATGCTAATGCGAAACAGGCCCAGTCGCACCTCCAAAACACACAGCTTCACTCCGACTGTAGACAACTAAAGCCAAAATATAACCCGTCCTTACCTGTCTGACTTTTTTTTCAACAACAAATGTATTGATCCAACAGGAAGTGTGAATGATCCCAATGCCAAATGTAAAACTGCTGTGTGACTTTGTGGCTGCCAGTCATGGCTTGGTCACTCCCTGCTCTGGGCGAGCTGACACACACATTTGCACGCAAACACACAGGCAGGGATGTGTGTGTGTGTGTGTGTTGAAGGGGGGTTGTGGTGGCGGAATGGGGTTAAGAGGGAATCTGAGGCTGGTGGGAGGGGGTGGAGGGAGGGCAGCGGGGGTTCAGTTGGAGGGGTACTAAAGGGGCAAATTTAGAGCGGAGTAAAGTGTTAGTCAACAGGCGGACAGAGCAGAGTTTCAAGTGAAAGGCAACAGGAGTGAAGCTCAAATCCACTCAGACAAGTGATTCACCTGTTTCTGTGGTCCCGGAGCTAATGTTAGCAGCTAACGTCAAGTCTGATCAGACCAGGAGTAATTCACAGATCATTAGTTTCACTTTAAGCATCATAAGGTAGCTCAGGTGTCTAAGTTGGAGGCTCGATGACTTAACTTCGTCCAAGAGAGTAAGACAGGGGCCAGGAAAACTGCCACTGGTGCCAGTGAGTCTTAAAATAAGACACATGAGACCCCACGGAAAAGAGTGAGAGACAGAGACAGGGACAGAGCAGAGCCAGTAGCTGACATGGTCAAGGGTTTACCCACCCTGCACATGACATGCCTAACCCGCACCCTAACCTTAACCTAACCCCACTCAAGACCAATTTAACCGGAGCTGCATGCAGCTGCGGTGAAATCAAATCATCCTGTTGGACCACGAAAAGGTCCAACATTTTTCTACAATGTGTGGGTAGTGTTTCAGGCCACCTGACAAATTTTAAGAAAAACATTCACTCTCATTTTAGCTCCGTTTGGTCTTCCAGAGGTTTTCTTAAACATGCTGCCAAATGCTCCATTGTCTTCAACTAACTTTATCTGTCTGTCATCTGGTGATGGCTAGGTCGTGTACTGTGGCCCTATGAGAGATTTTTTTTTTTACTGAGAACAGCTGCCCACTTTGCCTGGATACAGGACTCTAGTGATCAGTAAAGGTGAATTAAAGAAGTAAAGCAGTGGTGTTAAAATCAAAACAAAGAGCTAAATGGTGCTAAAACACTCAGTAGAACAGAGGGTAAGAATATATATAAATACACAGAAAAAGAACATTCAGACAGATGTTGACATGTTAGTGGGAATTTGTGTACCTCTGATGTGGGCTCCTGTCCACTGTGATGGTAGTTTACAACCAGCTTTAACCATGTCGTCGTGGTTGTTGTTCAGGAAGTGACATCTGAAGTAAGAAGGGATGTCTTACAGGAACTTTGATGCCTGGCAAGAGGATCAGAACTGTGCATTCAGGTTTTGAGTCTTGCGCCCACAAAAACAAGCATGCATATTTATATAAATACACAATTTATCTTTAGTCTACAAAAGTCAACAGACTAAAATAAAGATTAAAAATTAACCCAGAATCACAGTTTTCAACAGTGTTTGTTGCTGGTCACTGTCATTTATAACCAACTCCTTTAGTTTACATAGACACAATATGTATTAGCTCCTCTTTTTAAAGGGGCACTCTACTAATTTTAAACATAAATATTGTCACGATTAGCTGCACTGAGTCTGTGTAAACAGTTGTGTAATGACGAGCTTTGTCTTAACTTTTTTTTAGAGTACCTGTTTAACAAGCAGCATGGAGTTGGAAAGATGATAACGATGATGAAGGTGTATCACGTGTAGTTGGGCTGGTTTATCCACCTGCATTAAGTGAAATGTAGGATTCAGTGTTTTTGGAGCTTGGTTCAAACTAGGGAGTGCATATCAACGTCTCTGCCTCTGCTGCATCAACTTTTTTTTTTTTCTAAAGCCATCCCCCAACTTCACTGCTCCAAACGTTTGTTGCTCACTATTACACAACCAGTCTTAAGACAAAAACTGTCCACTAGTGGTTCATAAGTGAACTGGATTCAAGTATTCTGATGAGTCAGTGTTGAAATGCAGCCGTGGGTAGATAAACAAATCATATCAGTCCGACCTCGGCACCAAACAACACAACACAACCCATTATTCAATTGAACATATTTATTATTGTCTCACTGTCTTTTGCCTCTTTACATGGAAACACAAGTTAGTGTGTGTTCATCTTGAAGCAGGAGGGTACAGTATATGACGCATCACAAATAGGACCAGTGCAAAACAGTAACAAAACAATCACCTTTATAATGATACAGACATTAAATGGCTAAGAATACATATTTATTCTTAAATATATATCTATATAACATTTGATCGTATATAATTTTATTATTCATTATCAGCCTGTTGGTGTTTCACAACTGGTGCCATCGAGCTGCCAGATTCATTTGGCCAATAGAGGGGTTTCAGAGCAACATCCATGTTCCGTCTTTCAACTGACACCTGACTCAAGCCACCAACTACCTCCTCTAATTCCATCCTTCCTTCCCTTCCACACTCAATTTTGACCTATTTAATATCTTTCACAGTCTACTTCACAACCCCCCACATGAACCAACACTTTCGTTAGAAGTGCACAGTTCATCCACAGACCTTCCTCATCTGCAGCCTGGAATATAGTTACATAGTTGTTGTCCACATTCCCACTCTTACAAAGTTAAATTAATAAGCAACAAAATGCAGCTTTGATCAACTGAACTGAACTTTTTTACACAATTTAAACTTAATCTTTACTTTAACTTTGGGTAACTTTGTTTGGGTACAAATATATTTAGACTTATTGGGTTCCCAGTACCTTCCCACTCCCCAGCCAATCCAATGACACAAACAGAAAAAAAACGTTCCCCTGAATTGGCTGAAGACTCCTTCAATGAGGCTGGGGGTGGATGGAGGGGTTCAACATGAGAAAAAGAAAAAACAACTTAAAGCTACAGAGTAAAAAAAGACACAAGAACAAAGAGTTGGAGAATTCTAGAGAGAGCAACAAAGACGGAGACGAGCGAGAGGAATAGAAGTCAGCAGTAACGAGAGACGTGTTGACACAGTGAGAGAAAAGAGTTGGTGGGAGAGTTAGAGGCGTGAGTCACTGCCTGAAACTGAATCTATTATCACCTTAACCAGTGGAGGGTGTAGGAGGAAGTGCACTGATCTCTCTCTCTCTCTATATCTCATTAGCGATACAGCTACAGTCAAACGTTCGCTAAGAGAAAGATGAAGTGCAGGAGAAGGGAGAAAAGTTTGCATCTAATGAACCGCAATAAATGTATCCAGCGTGTCTGAGATGTGGAGGTTTACATGACAGACAGACACACACATCATTACTCCAGTTAGTGAGTTCAAAGAGGAGCTGTTTCTTGTAGCAGAATGAAGAATGATGTAGATATAAAAACATATGGTTATTAAAAATGTGTTGTTAAATGTAAAACAATTATGATGGACAATATAGATTTTCTAAGGAGCAATATTTAGGAATAAACTTATGCTCTTAATAGTACAAACTAAATAATCTGACAGCAACCTGATTTTTTTCACAACTCATACACCTCTACCACTCATTATAAGACTAAATTGAAAAACAGGCTGAAGTACAACTTCATAAAGTTTGTCATTGTAATATAATTGCATACAATATAAGTGGTATTCTTAAAAATATTATTGCTTGAACAGTAGGGACATAAAACCATATTGTAATTGTAATTCATACAAATTCTGATATTACAATGTACTCAACTGGAAGAAGAGCAGGATTTAAAGTAAATTCATAAAAGGTCTAATTTGTTTAGGAATGAACTGTTTGTGGAGTTGGTGGATACATGCCAAAAACAAATAGAAGGACCCACTGAGGTTGAGGACTAGTTTTGGTCTGGTCTTTTGGTCAGGACTCTGATTGTCAGGGGTCTTGCTTGGGATCCTGGCAACTGACCAGACCTGACCAAAGCTGAGCACCAACCTGGTTCTGGCAGTCTGACAGTGTATTTATGTCAAAACTCAGAAATAAAATGTTAACACGTGACATTTGGATGTATGTCTCATGACTTAAAACTGATTTGTGCTTCTCTAGTTTCGCCAAATGTTACTGGACATAGAAATAAAATATATCTTTTTTAATATAACTTTTCTTCCAGTGTCATTATGGTTTCAGTAGAAATCTACCAGTAAACCTTGGCCAATTTGATGTATCATTTGACTTGTATTTCAATACCAGGTATGTAAATACGTGAAAAACAGTCAAAAGTCAGATTTGTGTATCTTGTGAGAAATCCTCCCACAGCTAAGCAGCTGTTAGCTTGCTAGCCTCTGGATATCAGCTAGGTAGCGCAAATAGCTCTGAAGTACACTACCAGTCAAAGGTTTGGACACACATAGAAATGACCATGTTTTGTTTTGTTTTTTTAAAGAAAAAGCATATTTTTATAACATCATATTCATCAGAAATACAGTGTAGACATCTATTACTATTGTTAATGACTACTGTAGCTGGAAAAACCTGTTATTTAAAAGGAATATTTATAGAAATGTATAGAGGTGTGTCATCAGCAAACATTTAGTTACTCTCCTCCAACTGCACGTTGTGTATTAATTTAAAAATGTAACTTATCATAAGAAAACTATTTGCAATACTGATAACACAGCTGGAGAAGCATCTTTTCATGAAAAACATGGTCATTCCTATGGTTGGAGACTAAACTTTTGACTGGTGTTTAGCTCATGTTGATTAGCAATCCTGTGCCTGTTAGCCTGTCGACATTAATCTACATTTTTGTGTTTCTACGCACACAGGTCATGTTAACCAGCTATCAGCTGTGGTGTTTTTTCCGGAAACAAATTAGCAATAAGACAGTTGTATCAGAATGACTTTTCTAGTTTAAAATATTCTCACAGAACCAGCTGCTATATTTCTCTCAAGAGGACATAACAAAAAAACTGAATATAAAACATTTGGTGCACACAAATTCAAGAGTAAATACAATATAGGTAATATATGACAAAACAGAACTCAGTTTACTGTTTAAGCTAAATCTGATCATAATTCACATTTGAAGGTAACGCATTTCTTCACTTACACTAGATTTAGCACTGTCTAAAGCAAACATGTAGGATATTAAATATAAGAACTAGCAACATAAACTTGCATATATTTTGTTGCAATTTAGCATCACACACCAGTCCTGGAAGACTGATGTCTGGCTTCTTTTATACAGTATATAATAGCACACCCCACACTATGTTTTGATGATAAAAATATAAATGATCAACTCTTTATCTTCCTCACATAAGTAACTACTCAGATCAAATGGTCAGTTGTGATGTGTGAAGTATCTCACACAATTAGATTCAAGGAAGCGAAGAGAGCAAAACCTCCATCTTTGGTTTCTTTCTTTGAAGCTCACGGTGTAAATGACAAAAATACGACGAATAAAAAAGAAAACATATTTATACACTTTGTCAGCTCAGCTAATTCAACCTCTTCAGATCCAGACCCAACAAAAAAATAATGATTTCTCAAGTTGACCCATCAAAAACAAATGTGCGTGACATGTGGGGTAGTGTAAGAGACTCATCTAAAGCCAAACGTTAACGTTAAATCTCTTGAATCGCTTGAAATATTTCCATGTTAGAAGCATAACAATTATCACAGGAAACATGTATAAGGTGGCCATTGTGCAAAGAGCCTGACTTGTACATGTTAGGAGAAAATCTACCACAAAACAGAATTTGCGTGATACATTATTTGATATTTAACATGAGCATTCAAGTTCACTGTCATTAATCTCATATTGATATTCACAAACATTCAAATATGGAATTAAACATGTATGAACTCTGGTTTGGGATGGACCTTCACATTCATAAGCCTAGAATTTTGTACACATACATACACATGGCTTGTCATTTATAAAATATTTAGAAAACAGTGCATCTTGCAAGATTTTTTACATCCCAAATTGTACAAAACAGATGCAAAGCTACAGAAAAGCATTCACTGCCTATTGCTGTGGAGTTGTTATGTATCCCTACTGGTTTATGCCCTTTATGTTGTACATCCAAATTGTGGTTCCTGTGGTAATGGACCCCTAAAGTCCTTACAAGTTCCAGATCTATTACAGAGTGAATCCTCAAAATGGGAAGAAGATTGGGGGGATACTGGGGTAGTAAAACATACTCGCTGCATTTTAAAGCAAATTGTGCAATATAATTGTCAACTGATGTGACGCTGAGCAGTGAGAGGACCCAACTTACTGCTTATAAGCAGGGAGAGAATTACCTGATAAATAGTCTAAGAGAAGCACATCCTTGTAAAAGTGTTGCACATGTCAGTCTTGACTCATTATAAGGTCTGCACAGACAGTATAATTACAGCTAATGTTACAGTTTAACACAACAGATTGAATGCTTGATGATAGGGTGTTGTACAGTATCGATGCACTGTCAACCTGGACCTCAGACAAGAAATAATGAAACGTTACATTATCAATAATATAACATTTTATAGTGCATAATATAATATAGGCTAATAATACTGTACTTTATGTAAATCAATAAAATAAATATTCAGTACAGTAACTTATTTGTTTGGGTGCTGTCTTAATATAGCAGTAATGATGAAACTAAACGCAACCAAAGGCCTTCATAAAGGGGAACCTTCTGAGGTATTAACACACAGAAATCAGGAAACTGATTAAAAAAAAGGATAACAAGCCAATTACATGGCATAAAATGTGGAATGACATACAGTAGCTGTCCTTTTGAGTCCACGTTTTGGTCCCTAACCCAATCATTGAAATGCCCCGGTGATTTCTCTGGGGTGATGTCGATGCAGGACTTGTTCTTCCAGTTTTCGTTCCTTTCACACTGTTCTGCCGACATGAAGACGGATCAGACTACAGCTAAACAGCACGGAAGGAAACATGGCGAATCTGAATGAAAAAGAAGTAGCTGATCCAGTATTATGCTGTAGTCGGGCACAATTAAAGCAAATATGAGTGAATAACTAGACAATTAGCTGAATAAGTGATTTAAGAGAGTTAAAAAAAAAAAGAGGGGGGGTAACTCATCCAGGAGAGAAGCTGAACGTGGAACAAACTGAATGAACTGTCGTGGTCTCCAGTGACGACATACAAGTAGAGGAATGAAATCTTGAGACGACATGTTGACCAATAACATCAAAGTGAAGTGACTCTAGCGATCAGTCTTGCTTCCATGTGGATTTTGATAAGACAGGACCCAAAGTGAGTTTTTAATCACACTCTCGTGCAGTGATGGTTTGCAGCCTGGGAAAATGCTCTTTGTGCTTTTCACTTTAGAGCTGCTGTGTTTTTCCTTTTGGCTGAATATCAGGACCGGATCTCTGTGTTGCTGCAGCTGAAGGAGCAGTGTCCCAGGCTTCAACAGTCAAGGACAGACTCATGGATTCAAGCATTTATGCTGCAGCTGGAGATACGATCAACTCAACCGTGGACCCACATGCGTTTACATGGAACCCAGACAAGAGCAATGGATCCAGGAGTAGTTAGTTGATCCTTGTCTCCGTGACCATTGCTTGTGTAAATCAACAGCAGTCAGCACAAATATAAAGAGGCATCACCAGGCAAATACAGAAAAATGAAGCCAGATGCGACCAGTTAATCCCAGAGTCCACAGGTTCAGCCATTACCAGCTGAACAAAGAATTCTGTCCAAGAGTCATAAAGTAAATCTGACTGCTGCCTCCAGACTGCACCGAGGCGAAAAACACCTGCAACAAGACACATTCAGGTTTAGGAACAATGGTAAATGAGATGTTCCAATAAATCCACTCTGGATCACACCGAGATGTGACTGAAACTGCCAGAGGAAATCTAACAGGTAAAGCAAGTAGTTTTTCCTCAAACTGCCATTTAGAAGGTCAACACCTACAGACAAGTTAACACTGACAGGTAATTCTAAATATTTATCATGTGTAAGATGATGAGAAAAGTTCATTCAGCTTTATTTAAAGTAAGTGTGGATCTCCTACCTTGTCATTCCTTTCACAAAGAAACTTGAGTTTCTGGGCCTTTTTGTGCATAAAAACTCCCTCTAGGTTCCCTGTGCTGGCCGACCTCAGTTCAATGGCCTTTTCCCCCCAACCCATCACCTGGTTGGACTGAAGGTAAGCTGGAGAATAATAAAATACACATAGCTATAAGAGAGTTGTGTGTGCATGATGAAATATAGTCCTTATGCTGGAATAATGACCTGTGATCTACTTGAACCAACACACACTCACACACAGAATCACTTCCATTTTATTTTTAGCCCACCCTGTCCCAGATCTCAGTGCTCAGGAGCTGATCTAGAATCAGGGAGTCAGGCAGCTTCGGTGATTTTGTGCGTGTATGTGTGAATGAAACTTACCGACCGATGCAGGCATCTCCCCCCACTGCAGCACTGTGTCCTTGGTGATGCGGCCGTAAGTGTCGATGTAAACGCCTTCATCTTCATAGCAAACCAGAACCTCTGTCCCCGCGCTGTTTGGCAAGATGATGATAGCATGCGGATGGATGGAACCCTGGATCTGTGGGATGCACACAAACACGCAATTCATTAAAAAAAAGAGAAAGGTGTGCTAATTATTATTTGAAAAAACGTTATTACAGTACATTACAGTGCTTCTGCAACACTCAACATTCAACCAGCCACCACCAAGGTTATACTATAAAAATCAAGAAATTCTCAGCTCAGAAACTTATTAATAAAAAAGTATTTTTTTCTGACCAGTTGAGAAACATGTAACTAGTTCAAAGACATACAGTAAATGAAATATCTCTCATAGCAGAAACATGAATCTACACACACGTAGCTTCTTTCAGAAATATGCATTTAGTCAGTTTAGAAACATTTATCTAAGCTGCTCAGCAACATATATCTAACCAGATCCAATCATGAAACTTGGACAATGATATTTTTACAGGAAAGTAAACTAAAAACACTCATCTAAAGGAAAAAAAAGATGAAATATTTTTGGCTAGTAGTAAATTAATAGTAGTCAACATCTTGTGCACAACATCTAACAGAGAATACACTGTGTCATCAGCTAAATGAAAACCACAAACATGTTTCTTCTACATAAAAAACAAACAAGCATTAAGCTCTGCAACAAGTCATCACAAACTCCTCCAGAAAAAGTGATTTTAAAAAGTTTCACGGTGTTCTGCTCTCTGCTACCAAAGTGGGGAACTATGGTTTGTGTGAGTGTGTTTCATACATTACCAGAGTGTGAGCCACCACAATCCTGAGCATCAGAACAGGCATCCACAAACGCAACGCAATCTTAATCCTCTGCCTTGGAATCAGCATTGTGACATAGTTTGCAGGCAGCAATGGAAACGCTTGTGTGTGTCTGTGTGTGTGTTTGTTTCTTCAAATAAGTGAGTGGGACTCTGTGTGAGTTAACGTGTGTGTGGGTTAGCCTTGCTTTTGTGAATAGGTGAATTGTTTTTAACAGTGATGATGAAATATAAATCAGTGCGCTGTGCGAATGTGTAATACTGTTGTTGCAGGCGAGTGTGCGCGCGTGGGAAGATGTGCACAGAAGAGAAGGTGTGTGTTTAAATGAGTGTGTGTACCAGAGTGCAGATATACAGCTACAAAGAAAGCCCAGGAGTGTGAGGTGTCTTAAGAGTTCTCAAAGAAAGTGAAGTACGGACAAGTATAAGTGAGTGGGTTTAAAGCGCTCTGTAACTGAGTGTGTGTGTGTGTGTGTGTTAGAGAGAAAAGATCGGCTGTATGTAGAAGAGAGAAAAGGAAAATAGGAAAAAGAGCAAGACTGAAGAGCTGAAATGATATTGCAGCAGCAGCAGTATAAGGCACCGGTGTAGTAGCTGTGTGCAGACTCGCTTAATATACCAGTGGAGGAGTGAGGGGGGAAAAAAAATGACTCAACAGGAGCAAGAACATGTCAGGACACACACTCATACACACTCATACACACACACACACACAGTTAATGATGGTGAGAGAAGAAGGACAGGAGGGATGTATTTTTAGAGCCTATTTCTCTCTTCTTGTGTCCGTCTCTCTCTCCCTCTCCCCCCACCTTTGCTTACAGAAAGTAGCACACGTTAGAGGTGGCTGGGACAGTGTGTGTGCGTCTGTGTGTTTGTGCGCGTCCATAAGTGAAAGAAGTATTGAGAATATGAATGAGAGAGTGAGAAAACTCTAGACAGAGAGCTTGCACAGAGGAAAAACCACCGTTAGCCAGAAACAAGCAACAAACAACAGTGAAATTTCCTTCATCCAACCTTATAATATTTCCTAAAGCCATATAAGCTGACAGACCAAGACCCCAAAAGAGATGCTAGGTTGATCTGGGTCAGTGACACCTGAACTGAGCCACAGTATATCACAAAATGGGTGTCAGTCCGAAAAGGATGAAGAAAATCATTAAACCACAGAAGCAGGAGGAATCTTGTTCCCTGTTCCAGCCGCCCACACAACACCATATGCACGCCCAGCACTTAACAGAAACTGGTATAGTCCACAGATGGTATAAGAACAACAAGATAAGATATAAGTAATGGCTGCACTGTAGAAACACTGGTTGTACACTTCACATAAGAAAACAGACTGAATGTTTCAAATTGTAAATTGAAATACTTCATCACAGCTTCGAGCTTCTCTAGTTCTTTGTAAAAACATATTTATCACGATGTGTCAGAATCTGAATGTGAGTCACCAGAGGCTGCAGAGAGCTGTACTTGCCCACATACAGCAGAGCAGAGGGGGGAAAAAAAAGACCTGCTCCATCTTTAATTGTACCAGCAGTGGGCGATTTGTCCATATTTGAAGATACAAATTCACTTGCACAAATCTTTTTTTAAATAGTCTGTAATAGTTTTACAGACTTCCATATATACTGTAATTGCTCAGAACATCTTAGACACTGAGAAAACGCATGCTGTATTAAGACACCAAGTGTTCTCTGTTGTTATCTTTAGATTAGATGTCATTTCAAACAAGTAAATATTAAACTAAAATGACATTAAACTAAACCTCTGACTGGTCCAAAACATCAAGATTAAAATGTGCACATGTCTTTTGACCTCATGCTTCACTAGAACAATTTCTACAATTAAAAGAAAAATCCAACACCACATGAGGGCTAAAAGGAACAATGTCTGAATAAAAATGTTAATATGAGCCACAACAATCTGCTGTCAGCTCCTCAATCTGCCCACGGACTGCACAGAGAGAGAGAGAGAGACAGAGAGACAGAGACAGAGAGAGAGAGAGAGAGAATGAGGAGAAAATGAGCAAATGAACAACGCCACAATGGATGACAGAGTAGGAGGAGAAAAAAGAGATGAAAGAGGAAAAGAAAAGTGTTTGACAGCTAGTGACTGACTGAGTGGGACGAGAGTGGAGTGAGGTGGAAAGACAGGAGAAATAAAGTGCAGCAGCGACTGACATGTGTAAGACTGTGGAGGAGGAAGGAGAGGAGAAGAGCATCCAGTCAAGAGGCTGAGATGATGTGGTTGAGTATAGAGATAACAGCTGATGAGTAGAAGTGAAGATGAAAGTAAGGTTTCAGCTACAAAGAGCCCATCTATATCGTGTACAAACAGAGAGATCATAGATCCCTTTATTCAAATATCTATCAACTACGACTATGCTTTTTCATTAAAAACACTCACTGTCAAAACTGATTTTACATATAGTAGCTATCACAAGTATCCAAATGTTGGAAGACATCAAGGTGGTGCAATAACAACACATTATTTAGAGCAATAATATAATAAAAAAACTACTCTGCAAAAATGCCCAAACAGTGTATGGACACTGGTCTATGGAGAACTGGTGAGGAGCAGCTTACATCTGTATTAAGCAAACTCTTACATGTGTAGGCAGGTAGAGGTCATAGGGTGTTCCAGAGTCGACGTCAATAGCGTGGAAACCAGACAGGGAGCCATAGATGACCTTTAACCTTTGGCCTTCCTCCACTGTCAGGTCAACAGACAGTGGTTTTTGAGGCAGCGACCTGAATGACTGGAGAGACACACACACACAAAACATACACAATCGCATACATCAGCAGAGAAGTTAGACAACAGAGACTCAAAGTCAGATTTTAATGATCACTTTGATGCATTTAGAAAAGAAACTTTGACACCAGTAATCTAACTGGAGCTGTTCCACTAACTATTAATCAGCAAGTGACGCTGGCAATCTGAAGAGCAGTTGAGTAAAATGGCCACCTTAAAATAGTCGTGCCATCACTTCCACGGCGTTGTATATTTTTGGCCTTTTCTACAGAGAGAGGGTTAAACTGCACAGCGCAGAAGAAAAAGTAGCTCAGGCCACGAAGGACATGAAGAAATGGGACACGGCACTGTTGAGGAATCTGCACATACACACTCTCACATATCCCGGATGTGTGTGTGTGTGTGTGTGTGTGTGTGTGTGTGTGTGTGTGCGCAGTATCTGGTTGTGGAAGAGGCTACTGCTGTTTTGTCCTATATATGCATAGATGTAACGCACACAGAAAGGACAATAGATGACAGACTGTAAACCTGATGGTTTAACTGCCCCACAGATCAGTTAAGAATGATGCTACCAAGCGGGCACGCTATTTGCATGTTTATATCTATTTTTAATATTTCATCAGACATATTTTTTATTTGTTACCAACCTTGAAGGCCATAAATTTGTGGTAGGGTTTTGGGGCCCAGGCGTACACCTCCACAGCATTCTTCAAAGCAATCACTAAGAACTTTATCTTCTCGTAACGCACTGGGAACACGAGATGAGACAAAGACAAGCCCACGTGTGAATCTGAGGTGCATGCTGCTCTTCAGGACCTCTACAAAAACACTACTTCAGTTGTATTTTTTCACTCCACCAACGTGTCCTTACCGGTGCACACTTACCCACTTTATAATGTACACAGCCCTCCAGGTCACCTACTGAGGTCCAGCCCTGTCTCTTCTCCACCTCTGGGTCATTATGAAGGATTTTATTCCTTAACCAGGACAGGTAGTATAGACGGAGCTTGTTCTTTTTACCTGCAGATACAAAGAGACAGAGAGCGAGAGAGATGAGGTGAGGATCAAGGTGAATCCTGTTTACATATAAAACCTGAATAATGAGTAAATACAAAGACACAGCAACAGCTTTCTGCACACTAAAAACATGGTAACCCATTCTTCAGTGGCTTGGTCTCAGCCCAAATGGGTGTGATCCAGCCTCCCCGGCTAAATGGCACTTTCTTTACTTCACTGTATGGATCAAATATATTAACTATGAGAATACAGGCAACTGAAAGTTCTGGGTGTTCCTACAGCTAGTGAATGATTTGGATTTGCACCCTTTACTGTATATGAGGTGCAAACAGTATATACATCAGTGTGTCTCGTATACCTGAACCTACATGTACCTGATATAGTGATGAGCACATTGAGTCCTTCCAGCACGTCCATCTGCTGAAACCTTCGCCTGCTGATGAGGGAGTACACTTTCCCCTGACCGCTTCGGTCCAGCAGCCACAGACCGTTCTCTGTCCCCACCAACAGGTTCACACCTGCAGAAACAGGCAGAGACAAATGTTACGCCCTGTGGCAGCATGCTGTGTCATGTTTCCATCTCTCTGTGTAACATCTGTAAATCTGTAAATTGTCGAGTGATGTGATGCCAGCTTTTGTTCCCATTATAAACAATACAGAAACACCAAAAGTACACACACTGGGAACATTAGTGCATTTTAAAGTTACAAATAAAAATACAAATACAAACAAATAAAATGACAAACCAGCTGGGATAGGCTCCAGCACCCCCCGTGACCCTTACGAGGACAAGCGGTTAAGAAAATGGATGGATGAAAATGACAAACCCCATAGTCCAGCGCAGAGAACCTCAGCGTTGAATTTCTTCTTGTACTTGCGGATCTCTGGCGTGTCGCTCTGTGGTCGAATGTTGGTTGGGTTCACATTCACCACCGAGCCCTTCCTGTGGTTCTCTCTCTTGAACGGCTCGCCTTTACTGCCTGCTACACAAAACAAACCAAAGTCAATATTAACAATACATGGTGTTGGTGAATTGGTACAGTGTGTGTCCGGGGCAGGGATTCAATTTCTTCTAACAGCACCAATAGTAAAATGTCTTACAAACAATAACATTTAGAAAAATGCTCCATATATTATCTTACGGATAAAGTGAAACCAGGTAAAATTTACTGTCTTCTTATACAGATGAATATGTATAAAGCCGCTGCATTCCTGTATGCTAGTGTATACCACGTGTGACTATATATACTGTATAGCTGTGTACTTACTAGGGCTCTGTGGTGGTGATGATATGGGGATCAATCTTGGATCGACGAAGGACAGGAATGAAGAAGAAGACGATGTGGAGGTGTTTTTATTAGTGGGACTGCTGATGGTCTGTAGAGTACAACAATAGAGAAAGTTATTGCACAAGGTTTTGTTTCCACACACAAAAAACAACATTGCATTAAAAACTTTACTGTTAAGTACACCTCTCAGACTCTCTTTGAAGCCTTGCTGCTTTTAATCTCTATATATTACTACAAAATATTGGTTCTCAATTTATATGCGTAAACACAGTTATGTCAAATTAAAACTGATACTATTGTAGTACTGATAAGACATATCCTATCAGTACTGATAGAAAAAAACAACTGTGCCACCACCTCCCTCTGGTGGCCAAATGTAGCTAATGCAACTTGTCACAGACCGACCAAATTTGGCCATTGACAGTGCTTTCAAAAGTTTAGAATCACGCATTTAGATTTTTTCTCTGATCTTTTTAAAGTTATTATATGATATGTCCAGCTATAATCCATACAAACTTCCTAAATAGGTTGTTCTGAGTTCCAAAGAGCTAATTCGCTGTCATCACAAAGAATCAATACTTTGCTCATATGAAGTTCTTGGATAAATTGATAAAAATAATTTCAGGACATAAGGCCTGACATAAATAGTCAATGTTCCTGTAAGTCTGTCCGTCTGCTTGTGTCTGTCTAACCGTACATCACTGCTACGATACTCACGTGTAGCTCCTGATGTGTGGGGGATCGAGGGGCTGTGGGCAACTGGGAGTAGTGGAGTTCGTGTGCTCGCTGTTGCTGGCCCAGTGCATTATGGGCGGGACTGAAGGAAGAGGTTTTCTGCAGAAGGTCTGGCAGCAGGTAGGTATCGTCTGAACCCTTCTGAGAAATGTGTAAAGCACAAACACACAGTCTTATCTACAAATTCTAGGAGCAACTGTTTACAGTCTGTAACATCACATGAGGACCTGACTTATTAACATGGAATGACTTTCACTGCACTGTCTACTTGTGCCACGCTAGACTTCAAATCGATTCATTCTAATGCTGCAGACTCTGCAGGGAGCGCTGTCACCAAGCAGAGAGTGAATTGAGAAGAAAAGAAAAGCAGCAGAGAGGAGCTGGGCTGTTGGGCTGCAGAAGGACAGAGATCTGAGGATGTTCCCCAGAGTGGTAGAGGGCCGGTGGTGGGCAGAGAAAGTCAAGAAAGCAGCTACTGTACAGCTGTGTTATTTAACTAGAAAGAAAGAAATACAGTATAGCCCACAAAAAAGTTTGTATATTTTGGTGTTGGAAACTCTAGCTGAGGTTCAGAAGAGTGCAGAGGAAACACAAGGTTTGTGTGTGTGTGTGCCGGGTACCTGGTTAAGATTGTGGTGAGGCTGCAGCACGATGCCATCAGGTATTCCTGCAAAGTATTTTCCTTTTCCATTGGACAGCCCAGGCCTTGAAACACAGACAAGTCTGAGATTTTAGGCCTGAGTTTGGCTGTAGGTGCTGCATTTATTCATTAGAGACTAAATCAATACATCCTCAAGATCAATGCCAATAAAAACATTGATTAACTTCCTGGAACCAGCAGCAGAACCCAAAGATAAATAACTGATGTCAAAAATAATTAATGCTGTAATCTATTTACCCTCACCATAAACAGACACAAATGTACTGTAATAGAATTCACTTTGATCTCACATTTGTGGGAATGTAAAATGTGAAGCAACAGCAAATTAGCTTCTCTCACCTTCATTTTCAAGGTTGACATGGTCCAGTAAATCCCAAATAAATCTTTGAGTGTTTTTTATTCTGCATTTTAATGTAATGTTTTTCAGTGCTGTCACTGTTGTGGGTTCAACTTTGTTTTACTGGTCAGCACGAGCCTTTCCACATATAGACTTTCTCAGTAGATCAAGCAGAATACTCAGTAAGAGCAGGAGCACTTCACACTAAGTTATTCGTAATGGATTTCACAATGGCCACATTGCTCAATTCTTTTGTGTGCAGTAGGGCACCACTGTTAATTTAGGAAAGTAATTACATTGCAAGTATGACACCAACGATAAAGATCTCACCTGTTCCTCTCTTCGTCATCGCTGCTGCCGACCTCGTCACTGGAAGATGAGTATTCTGTGGCTTTGTTAAGACGACTGAGAGCAGATTTCACACCCTGCACGATTTAGGTGAGGAACAATATGAGTAAACGAGGTTAGGTGAGTCAGACAAGCAAACAAAACATCTGGACATAGATGCACAAATGTTCAAGAAAAAGATTTTAATTTACGTGTGAATGTCCGCTGGTTACAGTTTCTTGTGTCTTCCTGTGCTGCTGCAGACGGTGCTGTAGACGAGGACTCTCCAGCTTGAAGTACCCTACGATACACACATCATTTCATTAGCTGCACTGTGAATAAAGCAGCAGGGTGCTGTTAAGGAAAACAGTGAACCCCTACCACACAGAGTGGTGTAATTATCACTGACAAACAAGGCATCTGTTAAAAAAGGGTAGTTTTGCTGGATTCAAATATTGTGTACCACTACATTAGACTGCTTTATAGCTATCAATTGTAATTGTGTAGCTATGTTGAAGGTTCACAGTAAACAGAGCTTATCAATAACTAAGCAATTTGAGAACATGTTTGGGAGCAGTACAACAAGCTGTCACATATTTTCACTTTATAAAGTTGACACGCAGAACGTGTTCACAAACAATTTCCTGTTTACAGGAAGCCAGGAGACACAGAGCATCATTAGCAGTCATCTGGAGTCTGTTTCTACCGAATGAATGTCACTTAAGGATTACTCTCTTTTTAGCTCTGTCTCCAGCATCTCCTGAAGGATGTACAGTTTACTACCAGCTAGTTGCTAAATTACTCTGTCTCTTGTTTGTTGCTGAGCACTGAATTATTAGAGCTTTTTCATTGAAAACAGCTGCCTGATGCTACATGAAAAGATGCTAACGAGAGTAGTATGAGTGAACAAAAATGATGTCAAGACCCTTACTACTGTACTTACACATACTCATTTCAGTAATTATCAATATTTAAATACTGATTAGAGCAGTTTTAATCTTTTGACACATGATCATCACATTAATGGATACGGGCTGGACATTAAGTCGTTTTCCTTACCACATACTGAGAATTCCAGGCAGCTGCGTTCAAACTGTTTTTAATGGTATTTAAACCAAGGTACGATAAGTGTGTAAATATACATGAATACCACAAATACCCAACCTAACAACAATAAAGTTCAAAGAAGTGTGTTGTGTGCTCTTGCTGCTTTAGAGTAACAGTATACTGTCTATGTGGAGTTTGCGGTGGGTTTGGTGTGGCTCAATATATGTGGTGTGTGTGTCTTTTAACTGTGTCTCTTTGAACATATTGTTTAAAGTATACAGTAACCTGGCCTATACTGTGTGTTTGGGCTGTCTGAGCTAACCAGAGGAAACAGTGACCTTGTGATTCCACACAGCATTAGTTTGCACCAGTGGCACCACATCTGTGAGAAAACAGGGTCTGAGCTCTGTGGAACTGTGGCCGACACAGAAGAAACAGCATGTGACTAAAGCTTGGCGAGACACGGACCTTGGTGGTTGCTACTCGTAGGCAAGACTCCATGAGACGCAGGCTTTCCACTTCTATCTGCTACAGACATAGGGCTGCCACTAGATGGAGAGAGAGACACATACAGAGTGAAACAACCAGAGGAACTGTGAGGGATATAATTTGTGATCAACAGTATACATATGTAGAAGATATCAGTAATCTTGGGTATATCCTTCACACTGCCTCTAAACTAATATGATCTATCCATAACTAATCTATTTTGGAACCAATATGGTGAATTGTTATAAACTAAAACACAATAAACAAGATTTATTATAAGTAGCTAAAATACTATGTGACAAAGTTCACAGCATCATTACAACAAAGAATCTACATTCATCCTTCTTAAGACTAATGTTATTTGGGCTTATCTTGTTTTCAACCCAAGGACAGACTAATGCACTGTATCTTAATGATGTTAAGATATGCCTAGATATGTTGTACTTTAGGCAGTTAAACTGGGCACTGGTTATTTCTAACAGTCAAAAATCATCTCACTACTATATCACTATCTTCTAGCAAAGTGTTAGAAATAGTCCAATATTCACTTTTCTTTAGCTCTGACAAAGTCTCCACTGCCTCATGCAGGATAACTCTCCCTCTTTAGATGCTACATGCTCCACTAGAGTATGTTCATCAGCTACTAGCTAACTATGTCTGTTTCTTGTTTGGTGCTGGACAGGTAATGTACGGTGGGTTAAAAAAAAGAAGCTGTCAGCAGTGCTTATACATGTTGATGAGAGTGGTGAGACTAAACCAAAACAATAAAACCAAAAGCTAAAAAAAGGCTGGAACACTCCCGAGAAGTCAGAGGAACCAGAGTCAGGCGACAGTGTGGTCTCTTTTTTTCATTACACATCCAGTTATAAATACTTTTTCATGTGAAGATATTAATTGAGGTTAATGTATGCATTTGTTTGTGTACAGACAAAACCTGATAAAAGCACACGTGTGTGTTTGTGTGTGTATGTGTGCTGCTCGTGTAAAGTGCTGTAGTGCTCTACCTTGAAGCAGCCCTCTTGTGACTCAGCACCAGCTCTCTACAGTAAAACTTGGAGGTAGTGCGTTCTGGGACCTTTAATTTACACCAAACAGAGGACAGAAGAAGAAACTATTTAACAGACTTGACTAATGCAATACATGGTCAGTGAATAACAAAGAGAGTGAGAGAGAGAGACTCCTGGTGGTCCTGAGTGCTTGGTTCACTTCTCAAAAGTCTGATGGAGCTCTTTAGAATGATTTTATGGCTAGCCAAGCACGGTTTCAGCTAATTATGCAGTTATTCTTGCACAGTGCGAGAGAATCTTAATAGAACAGAACGATTTTTATTACTGAGAATCTAATGAGACCATTTGGCTTTGTAATTTTCACATTACTTCACATATCAGTGTTGCTCCTCTAAACGACTTAAAGCTGTGTCCAAATCTTACATACACTGTTGAAATGTTATATGAGTCACAGACATTACCTAATCTTTTACACCAACGTTGCATTCATGGTGACAAGAGCATCATTGTGAAACACTGCTAGGTCGGTCTGCTTAAGCGCTACAAGCTGTTATTGTTTTAACTACACTTTCAACATTTCATTCTTTACCAAAGTCTCTGCCCTAATAAGCAGCTGGTGACCTTTCCCCCTCTCATATCCTGGGTCAGATGACCCAACTACAGAGAGGAAGACACACCCGGCACAGCAGGAAGAAAGCTGTGGGAATATCTACCATCCATCTGACAAGCTGCCAACATCCTACATCTGACTCTGCTGAACACACACATGCCAAGCTTGTTTTCTTTCTACTACTGTGACACACATGAAGTTTTAGTATTTTAAAGTTGTAAAACTCAGTCAGACTAATTGGAGAAGAGTTATCATATCATCTTTAAAAGGCTGTAAATAGCTAACAGGTAAGCTGCTCTCACTGCTGTGTGTCTACTGCTGTAAAACAATACTCCACCACTTCTATGTTGTACATCCTACTGTAAAAATGACAGAAACGTCTGAAGAGACCATAGCTTTCAAATGAGGTATAACACTTAGATATTTAGGTTTAAAGTCACCACGATAATATTCAGAATATTAACATTTTCATAAAATTCTCAGAGCAGCTCCAGCCACCGTTATTAACTGCTCTATCAACTCCATATGGCCTGTTAGATCAACTACATAACTTAACAAACTGCTTTATCGGGCTCCCCTCCTCTCACTGTAGTAGTTATTAGTTGTTCTATTAACTCCATATGGCGTTCTGGTAGTAAACAGACCTAACAGCATATTCTCTTTGTAAAACACCTAGTGGGGGAGCGGGAGACAAAAAGTGAATGATGTGTTTTTGAGCAGGTATGTGTTTATCACAGACAAATGCACCGCTCCAACGTGCCAACCTCGTGCTGCGTGCACCACTTCCTCAGCTTTGTAAGACCAGAATGCAGGGTGCTGAACACACACAAACACATTTTGCCAATCGCATGTGATGCATGCGACATCCTGTGCCAGACATGACAATAGCAACTAGTTCCTCTTTCAGTGACAGCCGGGAACGTTCACGTCAGTCATCAAACCTGCTGGCCTGTGTTATTCAGTTGCTACTCACTTTTGGTGGTGCCTCGACTGAGTCCCAGAAGACATCGTCAGTTGGGGAAAAGGGGGACAACGGGGAGATGGCCATATCGGACATAGAGCTGCTGTGAGGGGCATCTCGACTAGAACGCAGATTGGCATTCTGGGAAAACAAAAGGTTAACCCGTTTGTTGACATTTTTCTTGCATTTATATATTTACAGTTTTCCCAACATCAGAGCAAATATTATACAGGAAAGATTGACAAATAGCATTTTTCAGCATTAATGACAAAAATGAGTCCAAAAGTAACATAAGACGATGTCTAAAAAAGCACCCTGACTCGAATGAGGAAAAGAAAAATAAAATCCTTAAAATATCTGAAAAAATAAAAGGGCAAAGAAGAGGAGAACAGGATAGAATGCACTTAAAGTAAATAGTGCATATGTGATGTGCTATCATTGTGTATACATACCTGGTTGAGGTGAGCTCTCTGCATGGCTGGTGTGCAAGGACTAGAGCTGCTTCCAGAGCCCAGCCTGGAGTGCATCTGGTTGGGAAGACCAGCAGCCAACAGAAGCCTGGCAAGGTTTGATTCTTGGAAGTCCATCTAAAACATAAAACACACACTGTGAGACTGACTGCTGCATGGTGCATGTGTGTGTCTGTGCCTTACACAGTACAAACGCTGCTACTGTTCAACACAGTACATGCACTTTACACACTGATACTGCAACAACAGTCAGTGGGTTTAATACTGTGCTGAACAAGAGTCTAAAACTCCTGATTTAATTCTGCAGAACCCATGTTGTCTACCAAACATTAAAAGCTGGTGGTAGTAACGTTGTGGCTGATCGGTGCAGATGTACAAACATGCAAGAAAAAAAGCAGAAAAAACAAAGTGATCTAAAAGCACCACATTCAACTGCATTCTTAATTATGTATTTAGATTTTATTTTACAATGGATAAAATTACTATTTTGACCTATTAATCTATACTCAATAACTCCTAATAAGCAAGTAAAAACATGTTTAGCAAAGTGAAACAATCAAGTGTGTAAGTAAAGAAGGGGAATACTTTCTGAAGTCGTTCTCAGCTCCCAAATTAGTTGCAAACATTTCGACCACACACTTTCTATATTTGAAAATGATGATAAACGTACTAAAATTACAGTCTGAACCCACACTAGTTATACAAAATAAGTTTATGTTGAACACATCTACTGTATATGAAACATAAAACCAGTAACTATTCTAATAGCTGAGCTGTGAAATAGAAACTAGTTAACAAAGTGAAATGATTCTAAATATACTGTATACCACTGCTGTTTTAAGGAATCGTTTCATTTTGCATTCAAAGCTGAATAATGTCTCTAATAGTACATATTGACATTTTCAACATTACTGTGGGGAACATGTCTTTCATACTCTATGTCTTTGTCTTGCATGCTACAACATCTTGACGAAGATAACGTATAATGTTGGATACAATTCTGAGCAGTTTCCATCATGACAAGATGTTCATGAATCTGGGAAAACTGATGTGATGGAGCCTTATGAGACACGACGTCTGGAGACCTAATTCAGTGCTTGAGGCAGGGCATTATGGGTAGACTTGACTGTAGTCTATATTTTATGAAACACTTAAGAATCACTCATACAAACTGTGTTAAAATTGACTTTATACAAATGTTCTAAAAGTCACTTTCTAATAAATATTTTTTGATTCCAAAGTCAAAGCTCAGGAACAATCTTAAGATGTTTCATACGGGCAAATACTGACCCAGCCAAGAGAACAGTCTCACCAAACACTCACTGTCACATAAACAAACAATACAGCTCAGTGGTTTTCTTAGATGTTCCTAATTCTACATGTACAGCAAAATTACTGCTACATGAGGCAACATCATCACAAACATTAAATATTAATAGTTCTATGAAATTCTAAGAACTTCGATGCTGATGATCATCTGAAAGCAAACTAAACTGGAAGTTACAGTGGAGATAAAGATGAGAAATAACCATACAGAGTTATCAGAATTTGTTTTGTTACACTGTTACCCTCTGACTTGCTGCTGGAAATGACACCTTTTGTCTTTTTCCTGTTCATGTGGTTTAACTACTATATTAAAAATGGAAGCTATAAAAACACATTCTGTTACCCTGCACCATCGTGAATTTACCTGAACAAAATACAAACTGATTTCACAGTTTCAGAGCAAAATTTGAATGAAGAAAAAACAAACAAAAAACAAAGTCAATGCTAGCAGGCACCTTTGTGGCCTTTTGGTGAAAGAGGTCTGTCAACTGAGATAAGGATGACATGCAGGGAGTGAGAGCAGACACTCAACACATTAAAGCTGACTGAGAAAAAAAGGAGAACATGAGATAAGGCACAAAAAATAAACCTCAGAGGAAGTGAGGAGCATAGCAAAGATGTGGGATGTAAAGGTGACTAAAGGAGCTAGACGGCAGAGGGAGGCGGGGTTTTACCGCTGAGTGCTGGCTGTTTGCAGGGCGGCTGGGCGAGGAAGCAGCGGCAGCAGCAGCAGCGGCGGCAGCAGCAGCAGCAGCTGTCTTCCCACTATTAGCTGTGAGCTTCTGAACGACTGCCACAGGCTTGTCTCTCTGCCTCTCCCTCTCTCTCTCTCTCTCCCTGTGTCTGTGGTCGTGCTGCAGCGACAGGAGCTGGGTTTGGTCCTTGGGCAGAGTGCGGTGAGACCTCCTGCCCGCCGAGGGCTGCTGATGCTGGGCCAGAGCCTGAGGCTTAGCTTGTGGCTGTAGCTGAGGCTGACAGTGCTGAGCCTTATGCTGAAGCAGCTGGTTTGGAGCCACAGCTCTCTATGTAGCAAACATGAAAAGCACACATAGAAACTGACAAACCATGGGAGTGTATTTCATTTAAGATAACTTGCTTAAAGTAATGCTAAGTAACACAGAAAGGTGTTATTTGTCTTCAACTTTTCAATCCGAATTTTCCTTCTGATGCACAAGATCTCTGAATCTCATAAGTCACTGGATTTAAACTCTTAGTCTGATGATTAGCTAGTTTTATGTGAACAAATCAACAAGCATGAGTGTCATTTTCAATCCCTCTTACCAAGATGAGCTAAATATACTTGATTAAATTTAATTAAACTTCCATATTTTTTGTTGAATATTCTATATTCTCAAACAAAATACTTAGCTTTGATTGTCATTTTCATATGGTAGAATGGCTTAATATTGAATAATCAAATTTGACTTCAGAAGGAAAAATTATTTACAGATGACAAGGAATCAGTTATTATGACATTTCAACTTCCTGTGAGTCAAGACATTCCAAAACAAACTGACAGTGATAATAAGAGTTAATACTTGACAAATACTCAGTCTGGATAAAGGATTTAGGTACATTTAACTAACTCTACACACAGTATAAACTGTACAGATCAAGTGAAGTTTTTCACAAGCTATTCCCGAATAAAATGGACACTCCCGGGTTCCACAGATATTGACAAGACAGGCCACAGCTGTTGCATGAAGACCTTATAAAGAATATACTGGATCATTAAAATAGCTGTGACACATATTCAAAAAAGGACATACAGTAAATTTGATTTGATTCCCTTCTTTTGTGTACATTTGCCCAAAATGGGAAAATACTCATAAAACAGCAGTCAGTCTGGCATGGATGTGCAGCAGCTGCTTCTCTGCTGGGTTGAGAAGAAGATTTGCAAGAACACCATTCTCCACAGAAAATGTAATAAAAGCACAAATAAATAACCTACAATAATCTACACCTCACAACTCTGATTTTGTCAGCAGCAGCTGGCTAGAAAACACTTTTTTTCATATTTCATAACAGAACTATAGATATTTCACATATGCTGCATTTATGTAGAACTGTCACTGAATAATTTTGAGGTTTGTGCAGCTCGGCGGCTCGACTACTTCAGCTGTGCAGCAAAGATGAATATAAAGTTACACAGTCTGCAGCTTGGTTTGGCTCGTTCACATAAAAAAAAAAACAAAGATACAGAATGTAAATGCAGGAACAAACACTAGGAAAAACCGTGGTGGCTGCAGGCTTCTACTATATACTTCATCTTCTGAACACTTTATGTGTTGTAGTTTTAATTTTAATTGGCCAAAATAGTAATTTTTGACACCGATCTACACTCAATAACCCATAACAACATGCACACGCTCCATACGTAGACACTTTTACAAGCATATAAGTTCACACAAATCGCACACTCTAAATCATGACTTCTGCTCAGGGTTTACGACTTGTGTGCCGTCCTGCTGTCCACCTGAAATATGAACATGGCTGCCACATGACAGCCGGCGCTAACCAGCTGAACGCTGCTTTCTTCACACTGACAGAAAGCATGAGAATCAAAATTCTCAACATACTTTCCTAATCTTGTTTGACTAAACAACACTTTAGCCATGCTAACAGATCAGCTTTTGTGGTGCCCAGTAACAAGAACGATGTTCACAGCAACATTAGGAAATGTGCCATGTCAGCCATCTGCAGTTTACAATCTAAAGAACTAGATACACTTTTCATACAGAAAACTGATGTATGTCAGCAGACTGTTTTTTGATTGCAACAGTTGCTCAAAAGTATCAACTTGTTTCATTGTACAACTCTACAGGTGATGAAGCAAAAACCAAAAGCAGTTCTCATTATGCCACAGAGTCACTACAACGTCAGGACAGAGACCACAGAGAAGAACAGAAACACGAGGGACTTTGGGAAGCAGTTAAGAGAAACAGAGAAAGTGTTTCAGAAATCGAGAAGTGACAGTGAAAGTGAAAAGAGGCATATTTGGTGGATTTACACTGTATGCATGAAACCCCTACTGAGATTAGATAGTAACAGTTTGGAAGGGGAAAAAAACTGAGAGACAGATTTAAAAGAGAGACGCGAGAAATGAAAGAGGTGCCACGCTGTGAACGACGGGGGGAAGAGATGGGGAGAGGAAACAAGTGAGGAAAGGAGAGAGCAGGCGTGCTGGGATCAGCTGAGACAGAAGGAGAGAGAGACTGAGGTGGAGAAGGAACGCTCTGAAACAAAAGTGACGGCACGCTGTGATAAGGGTTGGCTTAAAAGTTTGTCAAGATCTGAGGCTACTGTTGCAAGACAGTGTCTGTCACTGCTGTTTCTCTGAGTCAGTGCAGGAGTCCCATGAACACAGTCATTACAAATCTGATCTCTTACTGTCTCCTTGATAAGACAACTTCAAATTAATGTTCGGCTCGGGAAGGAATCCACAGCTTTACTGAAACACACTCTTTCTCTGTAATGTCAGTACATATACTTCTTACATAAACTGACAATTTCTGTCACCTTCCCTTTCTTGCTCTCTTCTTTTACTCATCTCTGTGTTATCATCTTATCTTTTTCTTTGCTTGCCCCACACTCCTTCAATTCCTCTCTACAGGTTAAAAAAGGTCAGTGACACAGACACCACCAGTAAACCGCTCTGTCTCTCGTTCTCTCTCTCAAACGAGTCGTCATGACTTCAGAGCTCACGGCTGTATTTTCTCCAAAAATGGCCACCAGAAAGCTAGAGCTGGTTTTAATGTCCAACAGTACAAAACCCGAAGATATCGGGTCACATAAGACAAAGAAAGCTAACTGCTAATTGTCACAACTGAAAAGATTAGACAAGAGACAGAGTTGACATTTAATAACGTAACAAAATAACGTGTACAACTATCAGTCATGTCATCTTTTTTACATTTCATTAAGACAGTGCAGCCACATATGTGTATATATATATATATATTTAACACACACACACACACAGATACATACTCTTCTGTAGACAAACAGCAAACAAATAATGCAGGAAAACAGGCCAAGTACAAAGGAAAGAAAGCCCACTTAACACGCTGCAGACACCTACTCACTGGACAAAAACCATCAGCGGCATTAACGATCAGCCCACATGCAGAATATTGCAAAAAGAAATTCCACCTGCTGTCGCTCATATGAAGAACTGAGGAATTAGTGACGAGTTGAGTGAAAAGATTCAGAGTGAAGCTTTGTTACCTGCTCTGCTGCCGAGTCCAGAGGCCTCACTGACACATCAGCACTCTGCTGCCTGCCTCCCTGGTCCTGCTCAGACACACACACACACACACACACAAACACACATAACCACATGGTTGAATTAAGATATCTGCCAACATATTCTGTTACTATGATTACTTTTAGTTTAAACCTAACAAAATCTTCATTCAAATTCTAAATTGTGAGATTATAATGAGATAATCATATCCTTGTAATGTCTTTGCAAGAATAGAAGTACTCATGCGCGCGCGCACACATACACACGCGCGCGCGCACACACACACAGAGGCTTTAATTAGGGTACACTAAGGTCTCGAGCAGAATTCTGAGAGGTGGGAACTAAAATATTCAGAGTGTGCAAGATGGCACGGAGCTTTTAGCTAACGCCCTCAACTCTAAATATTTCATTGTGACCTCTTTTTGAATTTCTCCTGGAAAACCCTTGTGTGTCCAAATAGTCTGACGTGAATATATTTACATTTACACCGTTTAATTGAATCTAATCTCTAGAAATATTTGCTGTGGCTGCACCACTGGCTTTAAATTGTTTTTGTTCTGTTTGGCTCTGACAGGTCACATTTAACAGAGCTTGAGCTCAAACAGCAGCTTAACTCCGTGACAAAGTCTCTACGAAGTTTGCACATTTGATAACAAACTGAAGTTCCTTTTGAGTGATAATCCAAGGTGAGACGAACGCTGCAGGGCGAACACACAGACCTGTTTCCCAGAAACTATACATACATCTCAGTGGTTCTACAAACCACCGATTGCAACCATGTCTGCAAAAAGCAAACAAGCACTAATATTCAAATGTGTCACAAAACCACTGCAACAGGAAGATACAGGGTTTGTGGGAAAGACACTCTGAATGAAAGACAATCACCTTATTTGTGTAAAAGCTATATAAATATATTGCGTGGCATGTTTTAGATTTAATTAATTTACATTTAAATGGTAATGTGCAGTCATTGTTGTTGTCAGCAGTTTGTAGCAATGCATATATTTAATTGAACTTTGGCTGATTGATTATTAATTACTAATGATATTCACTAAATACAACAGCACAACAACAAATCGTATGAAAAAAGTTATTAATACAAATAGTTTAGCAGAACAATTACATCTTCATGGTGGGTTAGGGTTAGGTGAAAATGACTACAGTTGTTTTTTCTCAGTAGTGTCTTTGCTTGTAACTATGTATGCAGGTGACTGGTTTGCTGAGCATGTCCACTAAAACCACTCTACTACTTTTATTCACTGATCAGCTCCACTGTACAGTAATTGAACATAAAGTATGTCCCCACTCCGGACATGAAACTAATAATCTAGTGTCTAGAATGTTTGAGACAATACACTACAAACCACACACCCACCACACATTTCTACCACAACATAGTGTCACTTCAGAAAATGTCAGGAGTCATCAGGATACATGTTCTGGGAATTCTTCTTTTTAAAATTGCCAATTTTTCTACATTACTATGGTAAATCATCTACAGTAGCTTTCTACCATTCCCTGACATCTCCCATTCTGTCAATGTGTCTGTGTCTGGCTGTGACTTAACATCACCCCCCTTCCCTCCCCCTCACTGTCTGGTGCCCCGTTGCTGTGGTGCATTCACAACCGCTGCTCTGCTCTCCACATCTCACTGTATAAATACTTTGGACGGAACGGATGAGGCAGAAACCTATTGTGCATTATCGCTTTAAAACTACTTTGGAGCAGAGTTCCTTTAAAGTATTTATTTTAATAATAAGGAAATGGTAGGGATTTGAACATCTGTCAAATCATAACCAGTAAATGTAACTAACTCTACGTTTGAGTAACACCATAGTGCACCACAGCATAGAAACAGTGCTAATCAGGCAAAATAGTAATAGCACTAATAGCAGTTTTAGTGAGTGTGCAAGTAGCATTACTAATCCCACTACAATCTACTTTCTATATCCACTTGTCATCTGCAGAATTGCTCAGCATTCATTAAGGTGTAGCAGACCGCAGATAAGCTGTCAGTCTGTTAAAGAGATGTTGATAACACAGCAATAAAGAGTTGTTTCCTTTTTTCCTTTTCAACACAGTTGTGTAATAGCACCCTAGATCATTCACTTTCCCCGTGCTCTGTGGAGATACACATGACAACGTGACGCTCGCTAAATCAATTGACGTGTGATTGGAACCTCCGCAACCAGACAAGTTCTTCATCTGGCAAAATAGAAGGCGTCACACAATCAGTGAACTTGTTGCATAATTAAACGTAGATAGATTAAAACTTAATGAAGCAGCAGATAGATCCATTGCCCATGCTCAACTTAATGACTTTGAGGCAGTCTGTGTAATCAGAAGTTAAAATGTACAGCCAGCTCCCTGACACACGTAAGCACACATAAACCACAGAGACACATAATGTGACTGGACGTATAAGAATAGTATTGAAATACAGCGTCTTCTACATGAAGAAATCACAGACACTGATCTGATCTGGGGTTTCACACCTATTGAAACCCACTGGTGTGTGGGATAAGATTCATTAAGCATGTGTTAAAATTAATGGCTAAAAAATGAATCTCGGAAATAGCACAAAGAGCTACGTCTTTTTGTTCAAAGTGACTGGAACTGGCAGAGACACTTCACCCGGTCTCAGCATACTGTGTACAAAATGTGCACACACACTGTTACATATGCACTCCCAGAAAAGGTCCTACAGATCTGTTTGACGTTATAAATTAAGTTTGAACAAAAAAGATATTTTATGGCATTGAAGTGAAGAAAAGTGGTAAAACTTATTACAACTTTTTGAAAGTTGTTCTTTTTTTTAATACAAACCTCCACTTTTATGCATATTTAATATCTCAAGATGTCTGAGAAGCTGTGTCCACATACTAGTTAGTGTTTCAGACGTGTTTCAAACTTTACCTCTCATATTTTTTGATAGTTTTGATAAAATTTACAGATTTGTCCAGAATGAAACTCCTTTCATCGAGGCGAGAATGCTTATATCAATCTCGGTGACAAAAGGCTGAGACTACACTACATCACCAAACTGAACATCAGAGAGAAACAAGTTTATGTGTTAAGTCACTGCAGCATCAAATTCAGATACAGCCTTAACACACACACTCACACACAATGACGGCTGACCACAACACGGGTTTTGATAAATACAGACATACATCACATTCATTTGTATCCTAGGTCTAACTGGTCAGCACAGTTTTGGTAAAAAGGTCAGATTCTAACACATAACACGCTGTTTTCATTTCAGAAAGAGGCAACTCAACACTCTAATGTTGCATTGATCAGTAGTGTCCTATGAACAATGACTAATGTATATTTAATGAAAAATGTGTCACCAATTATTACACAAGTCTGCGGTTCCCCATTATGTTTTGGGACATAACTTTGGTTTCATGACCCACAGCTTTACAGTTTGGCTTTGTCACAGACCTTGTCAGTGTGGTACAGTCTGTAGGCAGCTCTTTGACCAGAAACATGGCTCAAAATGAATCATAATGTTGCTGCATAACCCATATAGCCCAGAACTGCTATAACCTTAGTCATGGTTTCCTTAAACACTATTCCTTAAAAACTGCAATACAGTTGCTTTGCAGTTTTCATTTGTAAATTAGCATTATAACATTTGATCAAAGCAGTATTTTTATGAAAGTGTTGAACATCTACAGTAGAGATTCTGACTCACTGATGGTACTAGAAAACAACTATGATTTCACCAAATTCAACAAGCTTTGTCCACAGTGTTGGACCAACAGAATGACTAAAATATATGCACAGTCAAATCACAGTCATGAAAGTGGAATCCATTTTTTAAAAATTCCCGCACTTCCATGTCAGCTTTACCTGTCTCCTGTCAGTCCTCCTGTTTCTCTCATCCAATAGGATTCTGTTGTCATGAAGGTCAGACTCCTCCCCGAGGAATACCTCCTGAAGCTCCGCCCACTGGAAGGCGCAGTCTGTTTGTTGGCGCCTCTGCTGCTGGAGACAGAAAACAGCATCAGCATAAAAAAACTGAACACACCTGTAAAGATTTACCACCTTGCATTGACTTTTGTATCTAGCATGTGACATGCAGATGTAACAGCTGCAGTTGTGGTGGGGTCACATTACTCAGACAAACTTAAAGGCATCCAAGCAGTTAGAGTGGGCAGAGGAAGGATGTGACTCAGCAGGTGAAAGGTGACACAAAGATATAGCTGATTATAGCTGATAGATCTTAACTTATTTTCTCTTCTCCTGAAATGGTTTATTTCCAGCAACACTCTTACCTACTTCCTGATGTATAATGCAGAGTGAATACAGATGAAAAATGTCTTTCAGCCGTACTTACATCCTCTAACTTTTGCCGTTGCTCATGTTGCTGTTGGATCCTCTTCTGTCTGTCGGCCGCTAACTGTTGCTTGTAACGTTCCTGCTCTGCTAACTGCTGCCTGTGCTGCTGTAATGCCTAGATATTAAGTATATGATCACAGTCACAAAGAAATTTATGGAAATTACATGGTATGTTTTTCACACTGATGAGTGAGTTCAAGGGTGGAATATCTTGTGTTAACTTAACTGTACACTAGCAAAAACTGAAAGGACGTTTGTCTAACTTTGATCTAAGGTCGAATTAACTGCTGCTCCAGCTGTGAAACCTAAAACTTCTACAAGACTAAAGGCTAATTGCTAAGAGTAAAATTGGATTAGAGCTCAGCAGGGACATTTTGAATTTGTGTTCAGTTGAGTTGCTATGACCTTTATTATGTGCCAGTGTTGTAACCACTACTATTACTACTAGTATTAGTAAACAAAGCTGCAACTAACATTTTATTTTCTTTATTGATCTTCCAATTCAATTATTTTTATGATTAATCATTTAAGCTATAAGACTGATTACACACACTGGACTACATGTGCTATATTTAGTTTTAAAGTGAGTTCTGATGGCATCACTGTAATTTGCTGTAATTCATAGAAATACAATTGGAGGCACAAGCAAATATTAAACCTACATGTTGTCTTTGTCGACCCCCACCGGCTCCATGGCCTCCGTCTCTGCCTCCATCCCGATCTTCTGTTTGTAAACGAAGAAACTCCCGCCTTAACGTCCACTCACCAGGAACATTCACAATGGAACTGAGAGCGGGAGAAACAGAAATGGTGTGAGTCATAATAACGGAGAGTTACAGTATGTGCTGAAGGACCAAGAGAAAATGGGCACAATTATACAAATAAACACTTAAAGCTCATTCTAGGAGAAAATGCTGAGTTTGTAGTGCCGTCTGTTATTTGATACCCAAGGGCAGCAGCAGAGAAGCTAGTGCATCTGCCTATAAACATATAGCATAATACACACACAGCCTGGAGTCATTCATTTGGAATGTACATGAAGTGTAATATAAAGAATAGCGATGACACTACATGATATATTTCTCAATAATTATTGATCACATGCTTACTTAGATACATAAACTGGGTCTGCTTGATTCCTTTGCAAGTGAATCTGATGTGCATCATAAACATTTTAGTAAACGCTGAAATCTGCAGAAACTGATGTAGTTGTAGAGTTGTTTTCATTATATCATGACACCATAATATACTGACAGTATATGCAAATAATTCACAAATATTATATATGTGTCTGGTGTGAAAAGAATTTTACCTGGGTTCTCCTTCCTCCTCCGTCACCTCATCTTCCTCTTCTTCACTGCCACTGTACTCATACTCTGGACCCTCTAAGAAACAGCAACAGAGAGAGGAAGAGGAAGAAAAAAAGTGAAGTTATTTATTGGGTTATTATCAGGTTATTTGAAAGAAGAAATTAGGTTATGGGTGGGGTGCTGGCGTAGATATTATTCTCTGGCGTACACAACTGAACCAGTCTCTGAACCAACCACTGTTTCATTATGAATCTTTCCATGCCTGCCATGTTGTTTCTTCATCGTCTGCCGCCAGTAGCAATTCTTTCATTACCGAAGCCACACGAAAGTACAGCGCGGCCAGACTTGGGCAACAAGAAAGTAAATGACAGTGTTGTTTAGTTGAAGACATATGGGACAGAGTTGTTGTACTGTAGCGTGGCGTCAGATCAACAGCGCTGAGTCATCTCAATCCTGAACCCGACGAACACACTAAGAAAGTTCCTCTACTTTCCACATACACCTCTTACCATGGAACCATAACACATGCACATCAGAGTAGGAGCAACTGTTTTTAAAATACATACTGGGCTTTTTTGTTAACAACAGTGATAGTTGCAAATGTATTTTTTTAATCTTTTCCTCTTAGTTTTACATTTACAAAGTCTTCCCTTTGCAGTTTTGACTGTGGCCACTACTACTAAAATCACTTTTCTGGGGGAAGGCGTATTGTCTACAGATCGGGAAGATGGGTCGAGCCAACTCAGCAACAACATTTGGCCGACATATGGTGTGAAAGCAGCTCCGGCAAAGTTGAACGCTTACTTGACACGCCATATGTTGTCCTGAGCTTGCTGTAAAGAAACTACACTACAGGTGTGTTTGTTCAAACCAGAAACAGAGACGGAGACTGATAAATCCTACTTTTGAAATGGAAAGAGGAAGTCTGTGCTCTGTTGCTGTGATGTCATGTTTGAACCTTTTGGCTCCTGTTATGTCTTTCTGAGCCAGCTCTGCAGGAGGAGAGTGTATTTCGAGGGTTAATGCCTACTTTCACTGACCAACAGTCTCTTTTCTTTAGAGTGGTTCACCTTCCACAACACAGACCATTTTGGCTGAAACTATACTCCTGAGTATACTGAAAATGACAAATCCTTTTTGCATCACGTCCGGAGCATTGATTTTTTGTTTTTCCTGCAGCAGTGACTTTTTTCCCACACGTACTTTGACTACCAAAATTTCATTATTCTGGAGGGGCATAGGGACACACACACACAGAACACATCCAGCATGCACGAAGTCTACCAGTCATTAGTGTGTTTTTATAAGCTAACAGAAGATTAGAACCAGATGTCCATTCTGTTTCCTCCTTCCTTCCCCTCAGCTTTTCTCTCTTACTCTGTCTATGGTCTCTCTCTCTCTCTTCCCCCTACCACGTCTGTCTTTCAGTTTCCAAAATGAAGATGAATAAACCTAAAGGACAACACAGGGATTTCTTACACTCCTTGAAAGTCAACGTGAGAACAAAAGGAGAGCAAAGTCATAAATATCTCGGTGTTCTCCTTCCCTCCCTTAACTCTTTTTCTCACTGTTTGACTGCACACTATCCACATGAAGCTCATCCAGAGTAGAATCAATCTTTAGAACAGGATGAGGATAAATTACTCTCATACTGTATGTGCCTTCCTTCCTCCCTTTCCATATTCCTAATTTGTCTCGCTCTTTGTCTCTTTTTCCATCCCTCATTTTCTTTCTGTGTCGGTTGTGTAAAACGTCCCAAGTGAACGCAGCAGAAAAGAAGAGGAAAGGTCAGTCGTGCACAGCCTACTGGCATGACCAAACATTCTTCCTCTTTCACTCCCTTGCTCTTTTTTCCTCGTCATCTCACTGTCACCCCTCCTTTCTCACTGGTGTCTGTATTCAGCTGGATGAAATCAAACATTTCAATAAAACGGCATGCTGTAAATCGGCAGAAATGCATTGTTTGGCAGCTTGAGCAAAGCAGCTGCTGTGCCACCAGCACAGCTGGTACTCACCATCACTAGGCAAAAAATCTGATGATACTGTGAATTTGTGAAACACAAGGGTTACTCTTGAGATACTATACTAAACAAGCCACTTTGGCTTATTTTTAAAACATGCTGAAATTGTATCAGCTGCTGACATCAGATTTCTTCACTGTCCCCAGCTGGGAATCCCTCTAACACGCTGACAAGGATGGGGAGAGGTGAATCCTAATCTTAAATAAGCCTGAGTGTTACATTAGGGTAGACTTTTCATACAGTAGAGACAACCTGTGTCCTCTGTCAGTTTCTGTTTCACATTTTGTATTAGTGTCTATGTTACTATACTTAAAAGTGTGTCTATACTCCCTGCACAGTACTCCTTTATTGCTACACTCACACACATGGTATGAAATAGCCAATAATATCAGCACAGGTTCCCCATCAGGACAAGTTACTATCACAACATTAAGGCCACCTAATCATGTTAATGTTGTGGCGGACACTCTGACCAGTCTGTGATTACATAGCTGCACACACAGCAAGCTGTGATGTGTCCATCATGGCCAGCATTACATTTTTCACATGCTGACACCTGTCCACCACATCCTTAAAACCACTATTACTCTAACTGGTACCAGTGAGCCAGTTGTGCTGCAGTGGCGTCTGAATAAAATCCCCTAATCAACCATCATTAACCATCTTTACACCTATCTCTGCTTCTTTTGCTTAACGTCTTCACACATTTATTACTGCTACAGTTATTGTGTCTGTTTCTCCTCACCTTTCTCTCTCTTCTTCCTGGTTCTGTCCAGGTGATCTTTAAGCATGATGCGAACTTGTCTCTCATTAGCCAGGTCTCTGATGAAAGCGTGTCTCAGCAGGGCGTCTGTGGTGGGTCGGTGCAGATGGTTCTTAACCAGACAACTATCGACGAATGACAAGAAGCGCTTCGACCTATGAAAGACGGTGGAGGAAGGAGCGCACAAATGTTACCATGAGAATCTACACTCGAATGGAATATTCAGAGCCTTTCAATTAGGTTTGATAACAAGCACCGAGATCATCATTAGATGAAAAAGTCCTGTTCACTCATTGTAACATTAATTAATGTAATTATTCTAATCCACATTCCTTAATTCAAAGATTCATTATTTCAGAATTGCTAATATAATTCCCATCATACATTTTAACTGTACTCTCTATTTAGTTTCATCAAGTTTAATCAGATTTTGGCAAGCTGGCATCTGTGTTTAAACAGCTTACTACCAGTAGTCTATAAATAAACTTGACAAATGGGAGATGACTTAACTCAGGAACTATTTGGCACATATAACCCACAAACACACAAATACTGGGTAAAATAGGCTAGGAAATCCAAAATCACACCGCAATGGATAAAGTCATTCTACTGAAGTTGCAACAAAAAAGATTAAGAAAACGTTTCAATGAACAATTAAATGCAAGAGACCAATGTAAAAACCAGCAGGTTCATTGTTGAAAGATTTAAATCAACAACAGCCTCTATAACCTGTCACAGAATTCTCCAATTTGTTTCAACTCACCTAGAGTATGCAAGCTAGTAAGCACCTGGCGAAGAAAAATTCTGGCTAAAACATTGAGCTGAAGTTCGACTCAGGCAGCGTCCTTGCACAGAAATGCTCCTAACATTTAAGACGTGTGTTGTTTGTGCTCTGAACTTGTAGCAAACAGGGAAGGGATATGTGCTACAGATTCGTTTTGCCGCCTTAGGCAGGCCCGTAGGTAAAAAGACTGGAAAGCACTGCCTACCCAAGAGTGTTCGTGCTATTAAAAGCTGTCCTATGAACTAGTACTTCTGATCACATTAATAGTGAATGAAAGTCAGCGTGAGTTCAGTTATAAAAACACTCTGAAGATTGAGCTTACAACATATGGGAGGAGGAGAGGAAAGAGAAATAAGAGAGAAAAGATCAAAACATGACAGCAACAACATATCTTCTCCTAGTGTTTTCTGTCCATTTTAAAGGTAAAGTCAACATATTCGTACATTTTTTTTGTTTGGATGTTCCCCTGATTTTGAGCTTTCAGTTTCTTCATGAGAAGAAAGTGCTGAGTATCACTCGTCTGACTGTAAGACACGTGGAACCCACAACAAAGACGACTTTCAAGCCGTGTTTTCAGAAGAGAAAACCTAAACACTACCCTCTCCATCCTGTTGTGAGAGTACGCGTGTGAGTGTGAGAGAGAGAGGGTGAGTTCGCAGACTTACCATTTCTTTGATTTCAGTTTGGGTGGAGGGTTTCGTGGAATTAAAAACAGTGCTCTCATTGGATGCATGTCACACAGCGCTACAGACAGGCATAGATGGTCAGAGATGGAGAGAGGGTGACAGAGACAGTGATACAGAGCGAGAGAGTGGAAGAGATAAACAGATGGGAAGAGAAACAATGAAAAAGGAAAACAGAAGTGTTTTCAACATAAACATATAAACCATGGATGTACAAACAGTACTTTGCTGTATAGTTCAACACATCAGTCAAGACTGTGTGTATGAGAAGGTGTATTTCTAACTTACGGGGGGCTCCTTCAGCCATCTCTAAAGCAGTGATGCCTAGAGACCAGAGGTCACTCTGAGAATGAAAAAGTTGGGAAAAGGTTAAGACCACCACACATCCACAGCTTAGCTTGAGTTCTATTAATTTCCTGTAAATTTCAGACATCATCTTTGAATTCAAATAGTAAATCTGTTTCTGCGTTCTGTGAGAATACAGATCCAGGAAATCTATTTACAAAACTTCCAAGCCAAACGGCTGGAATTTTACTAAAGAATGAAAGAATCATTGGATTCCTTTTAATGAGGTACTAGATTTCAAAATATAGTATGTAATTACTTAAGCACACAACGTCTGTGTACTATATCTAATGAGTACTGGTAAATGAAAATGTTTGCTTGAATGATGTTCTGCCACTACGGAAATTCTTGTATGAATAATTTGTTGAATATATATGTAGGGTTAGTCGCCATACAGTGCCCTAGGGGTGAAGATTATTGTAGGTCGACTTGGAAGCTAGTATCAGTAGCCAATAGGATTTTTCGAAAAGGTTTTAGATTATTGCAGAAAATAAGCTCTGTGAAAAACAAACCTTTATAATAAAGGTTTTGTTCAGCACGATAATCTTCACAAATGAACACCACTTTTTTTATTTTTAAAGCCCAAATATGATGCAATACAATATAAAAACCTTATGTCAGGCTACCAACAAACTATAACATGATCACCTGACTTCAACGTCACCACCTCTCAACTTTCAATTTGTAGTTTGATTTTGTGCGCTTTACACTTTCCTCTTCCTGCTTCAGCTGCATCTTCCACAAAAAACTTTTCTTTTAGCGTCACCTGCTCTACAAGTATTAACGGTTATATCAAACCACTTGTTAGCAACTGCCTTTATACATTATACATTACATAAAGGCTTTAAAAATCATGAGTGAGGCATTTACAGTATGGAAGGATTTTATCTCATAGAATAAAACGGGAAAATCTCTTGACCTGGTGTTAACAACAGACCAGTCAAAAAAGTCCATCGGCTTTGGAACAAGGCAACCGCAAGTGCTAAAATGCTAACTCAAGGTTTTAGGAACCAATTCTACAACACTCTATTTTCGGATCAGATAACTGTCGAATATTTAAAAAAATACATACATATGGATGGACTGAAATCTCTGGGGACATGTTCTGGCCACATGTAAAGGCATCTTTCTCTCCGAGGCACATACATAACCTTTACTCCTGTGATGTGTGACCACATCAGTAAGCTCTCTATGACATACAGCATCTGTCGCACGGTAGCTGAAGTTACACTTAAATCAGTGCTCGTTCCTCCTGTCTCATTAAAAAGACAGGAAGAAGCCAGTTCACGGATGGAAGACTGAAGCTGCTACTCTGCTAATGTGCTGTGCAGGCATTGTGTAAGCATAAACAAAGTGCATTAAATCACATCTGGAATATATACGGATTTAAGAGACACTTGAAATGATAGTGTAAATGGAGCCTTAGTTCAGTCAGAGTTCATCCCAAACACTGTTGTTTTCTTCCATGTTTGTCTAGTTGTGTGTGGTTGATTAGTTGCTGCATTAAATTATCACCATTTGCATTTGTCAGTTTTTGCTTTAGTTAACACCACGTATGGCCTGCATTAACTGATCCTAAAGCATGAGACCTTTCACTGCACAAATCAGTGTTTCCGCTTGATGCCTTACTTTCATATTCATGTAAACAATTACAGTAAGTCACCCAAGCTGTTGGGAACTAGCCCTTTTCTCAGGGTATTTTTTGCAACATCTTAAAATATCACTACAAATTCCCTTGAAGTTGGCTGGAAACACAATTATATCTGTGCCGTTAAGTACCCTGTAGTCATATGTGGCCTCAGGGTTCTCATCACAGGCGATGACCTCCGGAGCCATCCAATAGGGAGTGCCAATGAAGGTGTTCCTTCGGCCGATGGTCTTGTCCAGCTGAGCAGACACTCCAAAGTCAACTGGAACATAAAAAATATACGACAGCTTGACGTCTCAAACCACCACAATCATTGCTTCTTTGTGAGGGATGTTTGTGGTTGTGTGATTTATGTATGTACGCATGACTGTGTGATTGTTCTGCAGTTTCGCCTGGAGGTACGATCATGTGTCTGAGGAACCACAGTGCATGTGTTGATGTGTCATACCCAGTTTGACTTCGGCATTCTCTGTGAGCAAAACATTTTGTCCCTTAATGTCTCTGTGAATCACATGATGGGCGTGAAGATGGGAAAGACCCTGGAAGACAAACAGACGCACACAATAAACGCAAAGAGTCAGATGGTTGCTATAAATATGAAGTCGCTACCATTCACTTTCCTTTTTTTTTTTTTTAAAGGGATTCTGAATGAAGAGTGGGATTTATTTCAGGCTTGTTGCACTGCCTTTCCTTACCAAGACAATCTTAAATAACATTTCTTTAGGTGGCACGGACCTAGTAGCACAGGCAACAAATCAGTCGCACAGTTTGAGTGTGAGTGTGTGTGTTTGTGCTCTTGCTTCTTCAAAGGAGGTTAAATAAACAGAGGAAGTGAGTCTTACTTCAGACAATGACTTCACCATGCTATGCTGAGTGTCTGTGTGTATGTGCGTGTGCGTGTGTTTGTGCATGTTGCAATCCTAAAACAATGGGGAGGCAGCGTGGCTGACAGCAACAGAGAAAACACTGGCGTCAGTCCAGTAGACAGCTTCTTTTTTTAATGCGAAAAAATCATCTCAGTTCTTTGACGGTGTCTGTCTGAAGGAGAGATACTCTGTGTGCAGGCATGTTAGCAGAGCCACAAATGCTAATGCAGAAAGCAGCACAAACATCCCAGAGTCTTTCTCAGGACCTTGTGATCTCTCATAATGATAACCATAACATCTTACAGACATGTGTTTCAAACGGGCCTTTTAAGTATATAAGTGAAAAAATAAATCCATTATTCCCTCACAGTCACAGTGGGAAAACATGAGAGAAGTTTGGATCCCCGGACATAAAGAAGTATCAGTGTCAGTTTGACTTCTTCTTTTTGATGTTTTGGCAAAGAATCCAACACTAAAAGTAACAACGTGTTTCTTATACGATGGCAGCAACATGTTTATGTTTATACCAGGCTTCCCCAACAGCACCTCAGGAGGAAGTTCACTTGTGATTCTTTGTGTACCTTGTCTGTGTGTTTGTGCAACTCATTTGAAGATTCAGAGTTAAAATGCTCAGTCACATAAGCAATCAAAAACAAGGATTTGTGTCGGTGTGGTACAGAACATCAGATCCACATTTCCATAGTGTATACATTTCTTTACCTTACAGCATTGCATAGTCAGAGGGGTCATTTAGAGTACAACTTTTCTTTCCTACACAGGCAGTATTCGGTCTCTGATACTTGGAGCGATTCCAGGGTTTACATGTGTATGAAACTCTCCCTGTTTGAATCATCAGCACACAAGTGAACGTGCAGAAAACCTTAGATCAGAAGTTTACTACAACTCTCAGTGAGCAGTTCAGTTAGAAAGAGCTTAAAATACTATTTAGCACGCTGATTATGTCAAGTGGAGGCTAAAATCCTTTAAAAATATTAACGGTGGCTATAGATCAGAAGTTAGAGCGAGTTGTCCACTAACCACAGGGTCAATGGTTCAACCCCAGCTCCTTCAGGCTACATGTTTAAGTGTCCTTGGGAAAGACACTGAAACCCAAGTTCCTGTGCGCCTCTCACTTGTAAGTCACTTTAGATGAAAGTGTCAAATGGCTAAAAATGTTTCTGTAATAGCAGCTATGCAGACAAGACCAAAGTTGTTTGGGTTAGAACTAATCCATTGTTACCTTATTGCACATATTTTTTGTATCATGTCATGAAAAACGTCAGGGAGCACCAACAAGCTCAGAGTATCTGGGTCACAATAATCAAAAATACTGGTTTAAGATGACAAATATGATATTGGTATAAGCCTACCAAAATCAATATCAATATCAGCAGTGCTTGTGTACTCGTGACTGTGTTACTTCAAACATACCCTGAGCACCTCTCGGCAGATGTAAGCAATCCAGTCCTCTTTAAGACAGTTTCCCTTGGTCTTCTTTACCAAGTCTGTAACTGAGCCAGCCCCGCAGTACTCCATCACTAACTACATGTGAAAATAGGAAAAAATGTCATTCACACACACACAGGGGCTACAGAAAATAACTATAAATATTATGGTCTTATGATTTTAAAATGAAACCTGTGATGTGACAGAAACATTTGATCACTTCATTCAGGATAAACCCTGAGAGGTGCATGCTATTAAATAGAAATGAGTCATTTCTCCTTTTTTTTGGCTCAGTATTAATAAATAAGACAGTAGATGGAGTGGTTTACACACCCAGAGTTGGTGGTCCTGTCCAGCAGGACTTTTCTTAATAAAAGCTCCATAATAAGTTGCAATGTTTCTATGGTGGGAATAACTCTTCAACATGTTGATCTCCAGCTTTATCTCCTCTTCTTCCTCCTAAACATGACAACAAATGGAAATCAAGCTCTGTGGTCATTCAGATGATACAACTGTCTCTTTTCAGCACAACTGAGTTTGGCGCATGGGGTTGATGTTTCTCTTCAACCTTACTTAAAATAGAAGGTGTTAATAGTGGTACACATAGTATCAAGTATCATACTTATGCTTCTTCTTCAGATCTGTTATTACTTCTGTATAGAAACACATTAAGCTATACATGTATGAAATATGATCATGTTTAATTGTGCTTCTGTAATGAGGCTTATTCTAAAACAAGAAGAATTAGGGAAGGTAGAGGTAGAGACTAGGCAGAGGAAGCAGAGTGGAGGTAGAGGAGCTGGATGTGGCTGTTAATCAGCAAAGAGGAAACAACAGTGAGCTTCTCCCCAGTCACCGACCTCCTCTAAATCTCCACGGGACAGAAGGGGAGAAAATGACAAGGCAGAGTTTGAACTTTCACCCCCATCTGAGACACAAAGCCTTCTGCCTGTGTGTGTGTGTCTGTGTGTGCGAGAAGGGAGATAATAGTCAAGCATTTCCTTCTAAAGAGTGTGTTTGCAACAGAGAAGGTCCCCAGTCTCACTTATAGTAAATAAAGGGGGGTGCCCAGCTCCTCAGGAAGTGACTTTTTGTTTTGACAAAATCTGACCAGTTTGTGTTCCACATAAACTGCTCACTTCGATTAAGCATTTGACCATTTGACCAGAGCTGAAACTAATGACTATTTCTATTGTTGTTTAATGTGCAGATTATTGTGTTATATAAAATAAAATGGTGAAATATTATGATCACTATATCATTTCAAGTCCCAGGTGGAATCTTCAATTTACTTGTTTTGTACAACAACTGTTGAAAACCTTTAAAGAGTCCATTTCCTATCACATAAAGTAAATCCTGTCAACCGAGAACCTGCCAGTGTTTAGAATTCTTTAATACCATGAGGCTTAGAGAATAAAGTTAGCACGTAGCAGCTGTAAGGAGGCACAGCAGTGCTTTGAGACAGATGCCAACACCAACATATCAGACATGCAGATGTTATGCTCACCATTTTAAGTTACAATCTTAGCATTTGAATGTAGGATACTGCTCTGCAGCATGCCTCACAATCTGCCAATGTGAATGTTATTATTAGCCCACATTTAAGCCCATTCTGCTGCCATTATTGCTCTACGTCTATAAATCACATCAAACCTCAGCTGGTCTAATTCATAATAATCCGTGTGTAAGATTAACCCACTGAAATTCAAAAAATGCCTTCAGACAGACTTCTTTCATCCTCAAATAGATTTACAGTGTGAGTTTGATTTTTTGTATATTTTGAAGATTGTGGCTTTAAAACTCGTGAACATGAACAGAAATTTAATATCAAAGAAAATTTGCCTGGAATCTAATAAAAGACTACTTCTGGGTCAAAGCTGAACTATTGGTGGGACTGAGAACTGTAAGAAAGATCAGAGTATTTCATGTAATTTCATTTAGTCATTTAGTCTCACAACGAGTTTTAAAAGCTTTTTCACAAGGACAAACATCTTCAAGTGCTTTTTCTTATTTCCTAGGAAAACGGTTCAAAGGAAACACTTCCTGCAAATAGTATCTTGTCATCTGTTTTTGCAGGGATAATGTCAGTAGAAAGAGAAGCTGCAGTGCAACAGAAAGAGAAACAGACGGGGAGGTCTTAAACAAGCCAGCACCACCAATATTCAGTATTTTCAGGATATAGTCTTATTCATTGTAAGAATCCTCTATTCTGAATTGGCTGGCAGGTGTAGATTAAACTGATGTAAATAAATATTTATTATATTTATTTATGAAATACTGGGATATCCATAAATAGTAGATGACTTCACGACACTGGAAATAAAAAAGAAAGTTTAAACGTTTTGTAAATGTCCACATACAAGGATATGTGTGCTTCCCACACGGGACAGAACTGGATTAGCTTGCTGTAATATCCTCATGTGTCATGTGTTCACACTGACAGCATGATTATCTATTAGTGTTGAAATGAATTTCACTTCATGTTTCACTTGAATATTCAACAAAGATGAGTGACAGAGGAGCAACAAATGAGCTGTGAGCAGAGGTGGAGACAAAAAGAGTGCGCATGTTCGTTAATGTAAAGCGCTGTTACCTCTGTGACTTCCATGACTTTGATAGCTGCCAGTTGTCCTGTCTTGACATGACGACCCTGGTTGGGGGGGAGAGAGAGAGGTGAGACCACAACACAGCCACACAGTCACAGTGTAACACACAAACCACAACACAACTTTTGAGTCAATATTGAGTCAAACTTGGATTGTGATGTCAATTTCGGTACTCGCCGACACCACGGCTACGAGCAAATCATTTTCTCACGAGATGCACTGTCACAAAGAACAAGGCAGGAGGCGCGATGAGAGAAGGAGAGAGAGAGTGCTAGAGAGCAGGAGCGAGCTAGAGCCAGAGCTGTAAAGTGCAGTCAGGTGAAAAGGGGAAAATTGAAAACCTTGTCATGAGTCAGAAGGCTGAGAAGATACTAGAGTAGCTTCTGTATAAGCCTTTATGCTGTGATGTATGACAGGGTTCTCAGCGTGTCTGTGTGTATGAAATAGAGCAGAGTGTATGACAAACTCCTAAACTATACTCAATCAGTCAGCTAATATTCAGTGTAGAGAAAAACTGTGAGACAAAGATGGCTTGAAAGATTGGAAAGCTTGAAAATAAACAAAAAAATTTAATATTTGCCTATTTTTGTTTTGTTTTCTCTGCAGCTAAATCTTAGAAACACTCTCTATCACTTTCCAGAGAACTATTACACAGGACTGATTTCTCCACCATAAAGCAACCCATGGAGGATAGCAGGGTGTTGCAACTGGCGTGTCTAAATCAACAGTTTCCACATCAGAGAAGTCATCAGGACTTTCCTAGAATTAAACTTAACAGTGATTTTTCTGTTAATACCATCCTCTGTTGGCGCGACTCTGTCAGGCTTTTTAAACCCAGATCTGCTGGGTCTGACTGCCACTTCAACAACAACCGAACAGCCGTTCTGTCCGACAGCTCCGGAAAAAAAATTTCAACAGAAACCGGTAGAAATCTTAGGATGAAGTAAAAATAAAGTTTACTGAGTGGAAACCTCCCTGTATTGTCTCTGTGCCTTGGTGAGACCATTCTGGGTCACAGAAGTCTTGAGTGAATGGTTTAGTTCAGCAATCACCGTCACTCGCTGACTTTATAGTTATCAGGGAATATATCTCACATACAAAATCTATCAAATGTATGTATTTATCAATGTTATATTCAATATGATTGCAGCCTCCAGAATTATTCCAAGCAACAGCTGCATCAGTATCCCACGAGTCTATGGCCCAGTTTGGCAGATGAACACATTTCATTCCCTGAAAATGACGAAATGCGTAGGAATGTATCACACGAGCCCAAAATATAACACAAAAACTAATAATAAGAGGATTATTAAATTAGATTGTTAAAACTGTAAATATTCACCTACATATGGACCTGACACGTCTGTGGACAAGATCTGCAGGATTTCTCTCAGAAAAAACACGGCTCATTCCAAACTGGTCAATGCAGCAGACAGACAACACCACATGATATCCCATTCATTCTGCTGCCTGCAATTAAACCTGCATACAGATCTATGTTGTTTAGGCGCATTGGAAAAATTGAATGCTGGCCATGATCGACAGGTGTTAGGACACACAGTTCAACGCAGCTCTCTGTATACGGAGCTGCAGACCACCACAACATCCATCTATTTCCACAGTACACACCCAGTAACTTCCTTTTCCTATTTTTTTTTTGGTTTTGTGTAACATCACTGGAGCAATTGAGAATTGTGGCTAACCTACCTGAAAAACATTGGAGTTAAACACAGTGAGCACCAGACTTCTCAGGTAGCTACATACATGAAGCTAAATATTGTCACACTACACCAGCCGGTAAAGATCAGGTTTAAACACCAGTCACAGCAGCTAAAGCATTTTGGTCGACCAGCTTAAAGGAACAAAGTTACTAATGTATAATGTCTCTATAATGTAAGTGGACACAATAGATACTGCATACTTGAGATTGCTGCATTTATAAGTTAGTGTATATTGTGTGTTTTGTATACCACACTTGTGAATGTTTTAGTGGAACGCTATGACGTGCTTCACAACAATGTTTACTGAAAATGTTGCTGAACCAGCAGCCGTGGAACAGTCGGTCATTCTGGCCTTAAATCTGTCCCCCAGTAGAGGACATTGTTCATAATTGCAAAGAATTGTGGGACATAAGCAGCCACTGGCCTGACTGTGATAAATAAGGAATCTTCCTTCCTGGCCTTCCTGTCTCATCAGACGCAGCGGTGTCTGCTGGCTCTGCTGCCACCGCAACTTACAAACTGAAACTGTGAAATATTCTGCTCCAGGCTACTTAGAAACAATGCGTTTCATTTAAACACACATGCACATCACTGATCAGCTCACCTCTTATCAGCATGTTGAAATGGTGCTATTTGAATCCTGCATGTTGACATCTGTGTGCGTTGTGTGTTCGACATTTTGCTAAGAGCAAACAACACATTTTCTTTCTATTCCATTCACATGGAACCTTAGCTAGCTGGCACTACAGGGGCAAAAGGACTGCACTGGTCTTCATTATACCGAATATAATGCTGCAAAAGATGAGTGAAAACTCACTCCCTCACTGAGAGGAACTGAAAAAAAGTGGTTACACTACAACAAAGACGTATATATCAGAGCATCTCATGGAGAAACTATTATCTTTATCAGTGGGGCTGAGCCACATTGCATCGTCCATGATATATCGTGATAATTCCTCCCCATGAGAAGAATTCCTCATGTTGCGATAACGACAAAATAGCTGCATGATGATGTGTTTCCATACATGCTGAAAATCCATCTATATCGCCCACCCCTTTTTATCATTATGTAATTTTTGTTTATTATTTGAGGTCTTATATGAACTGATATTAGATCACCAAGAAACTGCACTACAGAAAGGGTGAAATTTGTACTAAGTAAGACAGAGTGACATGGCCTTGAGCTTGGAGACCACAGATTGTAACAAAAGTCCAGGGTTACAAATTTGTGTGTGAGAAACAATGACATTTAAAACCATCAAGTTGCATTATGGGGATCCCATACTAGGGAATACTGAGTCTTGCGTTTCTCCTGCCTTTACAGGACCGTAACACTGTTCCTCTGTTGTGCCTTTAATTACAGTTGTGGCATTTTGAAAGTACAGTAAGGACAGAAAGGAGAAAGACCATACAAATCTGATGATACTAGTGAGCTTTCTCATATTCTCACACACACACAATCAGCATGAACCATAGCTGCAATCCTCACGGGGGGGGATGGGGGGCTAAACAGGCTTTCCTTTTCTCTCTCTACTTTCCATCTCTCTCTCTCCCTCTTCCTTCCTCCCTCCCTCTCCGTCTCTCTGCCTTTCACCTATGCCTTCCTTCCATTGCCCTCACTCACTCTCTAACTTTCCTCTCTCTCCTTCCTCTCCCTTTGTTTTCCTTTGTCTCTCTTCCCCCAAGCCCAAATGCAGTGGCTATGTTGGAGGATGTTTCCTATTTCTCTCTCTCGCTGTGTCTCTTGTGTTTTCTCTCCACTCAAACCACCACCCACTGAATAACAGAGTGTCTAAGCTTAACTTTGAAAGTGTTCTTTCAAAATAAGATTAAAAAATTACATAAAATAGGGTAGTGAGGCACACGAAAAAAACTTTTGTTTATCTTAGGTTTTCAAAATCTAATTCATCCAGCTTGTTTTGCTGTGCAGCAGATGTTGAGCGATTGTTGAATAAAGAGCTTTGTTTGGTTGCAACAGAGTTTAGCAGTTGGTGAAAATGTACATTTGGACATGTTTTTACATTTTGGTCATCAGATCAGTTAACATCATTAAGACAGCAATGGAGATGTCTGGACAACAGAAAGGGAAATGACGGAACTGAAACAACATAGATTTAAGGAAGTGTAAGTGATTCACACTGGGAGTTGTATTGTAGCCAGATGCTTTATGGTTGTATAAAGTGCCTGATGTTTCAACATGGTGCCACTAAGCTGTTGAGACACATCAGCTATGGAAGCAATGTTCTACATCAAATACAGATGGCTTTGACATTTCAAACTTGATTTCAAAATAAAAAAAAAAAAAAAATGTTAAAGTTATGTTCGATTTACCAGTTAAGATTTTGTAGCCACACAGATAAGAGACACACAAACAACTCCTGGACTCACAAAGCAAAAAAAAAAAAAATCTGCTAATTTAATTTAGTCATAACAAAACTAATCTCTAATTTCACTCTAGTCACTAGCTTCACTCAGAACTGTGTTGCATCAGCAGTAATAGTAACGCTTACCTTCAGCGGAGTTTGACATTTTTTACATTGTAATACCCACACACACACACACACACACACACACACACACACACACACACACACACACACACACAGGCCTCTACAGCAGTGGCTTGCAGAGAAGGCAAGTTCCTTTTGCAAACAGGGAAACGCCCTGTGTGTTTGTGTGTCAGAATGATGACTAAACGGTGAGTGAGAAAAGCATGCACAGGGTATATCTCATGCTGATGCACAGCAACTCTGACTGACTTTATGTCAGGTTTAACAGCTGGAACTCCTACAGTGGGTCACCTACTGTCCTGTTCAGTAACTAAAAGTCTCTTCTTGCTCTTTAGCTCTAAAGAAACACCTTTAAGTGCTTTCTTTGAATATGGCAATCATTTTTGCAACCGCTACACAGTGATAAACTATCAGTAATCCAATTCATGTTTTCTCACATTTTCTAAAAAGTCAAGACTTTTGCATCTCAGCTGTGATTTTTTTTGTCCAGCAGCCATAAAGCTAGTAAAGGCATACTGCTGGCATGTGACAACTACTGCATATAATACATCCTTTAATATTCATGTGCATGATCACAAATGATTTTGTCCTTGCATGCACCAAAGACAAAGAGGTCAACTATGTGACTCGATGCCGTGATATAAAAAAAAACTAAATCCTCAGTTGAGTTGAGTTAGGGACTGAAGAAAAGTAATAATAAGGGTGACTGTGTTAGGCGGCACCACTTCTCTTTTTGACTGCAGGCACTTTTCCAGGAACCTTTTGAGGGACTAAAAAACTTTACCTGCATTCACACAAGAAGGAAAAACCTAAAAAAAACATTGGCCAGGTTTTAGTTGCTATCCCTTAAGAGCTCATTTCTGCCAAGGTACTGCTCTCCAATCTTCTGTGAACTATTAGGGTGTAGTCTGGCTACTTACTGGCTTAATACAAGCCTTACAATTACATAAACTGTACAATTTCTGTAGCATTTATCAAGACTGCATTGAAAGAAAAACTAGATGTCACAATAATTTGCGTTGGACATGTATAGAATAATAAAGACATTTACACAGCCAACATCTACAATGTTAGGAAGGTGGGCTGGTATGATTACAGTAGCAGACAAATAACTAGAATAACTGCCAACTGGCAGCTATAACTCTCTTTTCCAACAGCCATTCAAACATCACTCGCAGTGATGCATAAATTATGTCTCAATAATCAACACAGTCTCACTTTAATCTCTGTTATCGCTCTAATTTCTCTATTTATCACAGTTCATAATGCACTGAAGGATCTTTAAGTTCCTGGAGAGTTCCTGACTTTTCAGTCCCTAGGCCAGTTTGGATGAAAAGCCCTAATTGTCTTCACCAGCCCTCTGTACTCTGTATCTGATTCTCCACCACTTCTAGTTGTGTCTGCCTTAGCATGTCGAAAACTCCTGGCTGCTGACCAACAGGCTGTTCCACTGAATTCAAATGAAAATGAGGCTAATGTGGCTCACTACAGTCGGGTTTGCTTGACATGGTGTCAGACTACTAACAGAGAGTGGATCATAACAATGAGTACAGTACTAATCAACACGAGTCAGCACGGGTTGGCTGTAAAGCTCCAATTTAGAGCAGAACTAATTGGTAACATAACCTAAGTTGGACTACAAACCGTTTCACTAAGCAGCAGGCAGTGGATTAGTGTAGTTTACAGCAGACTACAACAAACTGCATATTACTGTGTCTGTGTGTGTGTGTAAACTGTCAGACTGACTCCTGCTTCATCTCTCTGCCTCTGTCTAACCTGCCCTCTGTCCTCATTTAGAGACAAGCTTTACCAGAAGTTTACCAGAGGCTCTATATTATTGAAACGTCTATGGTTTTCTAGTTACATGGTTTGTATGTGTTTTGTTTGACTGACTGACAGACCTCGTCTAACACGAGCCTGATGATTAACTTTAGACTTTACTAAACCTACTTGTCACAAAAAACAACCATTTTGCAGTTTGTATGCTGCTTTCAGTTGCCTTCTAAAAGTATTGCTCATAAAGTTACATTTGAATGGTGAATTATGATGCTTCACCTATGCTCTGTGGAGGTTGTCGATGAAGTCACTGACTTTTGTTTGTTTTTTTCTTCACAGCTCTGACAATGCTGCTGTCACCAGCTGTTGTTGTTTTCCTCAGCCAACACACTGTATGTGCGCTGCTCAGGACACCAGTGGTTTATTACTTTTTCAAGTCATTCCAAGTTACATAACCTACTCCACTACACATGCCCATCCTGGCTGTCCTGTGTTGCACTCTCATTTTGTAACTAGTATTCATCAATGTACTTAATGGTCAAATCTGGGCAATTGGGATATGTTTTTGTTAGTAAATTCTTAAAATGCAATGTAATGAAAATGCAGCACACATATAAATAAACACAGGAAAATCCCAGATTCTTTGTCGGCATCTTCACCAGTCATGTCAATCCACAACCAAGTGTTTTCTCTAGGGGTTGTGTGTATGTGTGAGGGGAAGTCATAGCTCTATAAGCTCTGTTCCCGTCCTGTTTTCCCATGATGGGACCAGCTTTGTTGCTGAAAACACACATGTGCATGTTCACACTCAGAAAGTGTCATTAAACGGTCCTCGTCAATGTCCAGTTAATTTGACATTGGCCTGTTAGCACTGCACAGTATCATTACTACTTTACCTATAGCAACTCTCATAAGGCAGAATGAAGCAGTGATAGGCTGTGAAAGCATCATGAGTATGACAACCACCACGCTAAATGCACATGATATATGAAAAAACTTGAGTAAAGTAACTGGTAACACAATCAGCTCTTATTGCCTGCTGCTAAGTTTGCTGAAACTGCTTTCAATTGGTGACGCCATAAAAGAAGCCAAGAGGATCTGAGAGGGCAGTTAGTATTGTGAAAAATGTTTATTATTGCGGAGAGTTTCACTCAACAAAACTCCTCTCACATTCAGCTTCTTCAGAAAACACATTTATCAAATTGAGGTTATGTGGTCGCCATCACTTCTGTTTGTGCGTCCTTGACCTCAGAGTCATTCTTTGCATCACCCTGAATGAAACTGATGGCCATTCAGTGGTATTTGGAGGTTTCCCCACACTGAAGCATCAATGGACGTCACAGGATGAAATTTGGGATTTTTCTTAGCCTTGTGTAAAAGCACCCTGTATAAAGGCCAACACAGGACTTACTGTCCAATGCATCTCTTGCAACATTTCCTCTTTCAGGAAATCGAGTGGTAATGGTGGCAAACACTCAACCTCTGTCTCACACAAATTTACACACACACTTCTGAAAACGATCCACAGACCTCATTCATTCCTTAACCCCAAACTTTTGACCTTCATCTTAATTTATATCCTTATTATTACTGTAGAAAACGATAACACATGTATACTTTTGTAGCACACTGATTAGCCACAAAACAATGTATATCAAACAGAAACAAAACAGCACCCGATTTCGTATTATCCTCCAGATAAACATGTTTGTTTATCTTCTGTATGCCATGTGTCAGGTAGGGGGACTGTACGTCTTACTGAGGCAGCACTTATGAGCTTTTAAATTCTATAGGGCCTTAGCTCTCACAATCGCAAGCACTGTTCACCCAAGAGGATCTCGTTTTTTGAAGCTGAGCAGTAGAGCATGGGAACATGCGACATAAACAGCTGCACCAGTCTAAATAAGACTAAACACCTCCTGCGACCACAAACCACTCATACACATTCGCAAACAGATATTGCGATAAGGAAGTGAGCCCCACCCAGGGACCTTTAAAGATGCTGCAAATGCTGCTATGTGTGTGTGTGTGTGTGTGTGTGTGTGTGCGGGAACGTGTGCGTCTGTGTAAGCTCTGTTTTTAAGATATACAGGATATTTCAGTCAAGTGAGAATTTTGTAGTTTTCCTCCTAACTAACTGGAAGTACCTATAGTGACTTTTACAAGAAGTGACGCATCAGATACTAAATACACTACTACTTTACAAAACATGTCTGCATGTGGCAGTGCTACTGGTGGTTCATATGCACAGCAACTTTTTATGACCTAGTTTACTGTCACCATATCATATATATTTGCAGCAGCCATCGCTGCATGATCCCATGCATGCAACAAACATCTCGTGAAATGGAAAAGTGGACAGAAAAGCATCATGGGATAAAAGGACTCACCTTGTACACCTGACCATAAGTTCCATTTCCAACCACCTCCACCAACTCAAAGATGCCTGCTGGATCCTAGAAAGATAATGACATGGTCAAGATAAAAAAACAACAACATTTGATAGAAAAGGAGAAAGGCACTAAATTATGGACGTCCCGTTGTCCTAGAGATAATAAAAACACCACTTGAGACCCAAAAGACAATTCTGGGACACTTTTTGGGAAAGAAAAGTGCCATAATATAGAGTTTATTACATTCAATCATGGAAAATGATTGTTCTTGGTAGGTAGACTTAAAATTAAATTACCAAAACTATCGATGCGAGCAGCGAGGTCTAACAAACATGGAGACACACACAACGCACAATTAATCAGAGACCAACAGCAGGCAACGAGCAAAGACAGTGGCATTAATCCATCGCAAAGACGTGTCAGTGGAAATATGACTATGGCACATTTGGTTTACAGGCTCACAGTTTGGGACTGGCTTAATGGGACACTGAAGAAAAAAGTACATTTCGTTGAGTAAGTGCAGAATCTTGAGCAGCAAGCTGAACAGACAGCAGCACAGATGCATTTCAGCCAAGTCATAATGCAAGTTAATGCCCAACTATACAGAACTATACAGACAAACAGCTTTACATACTGAGCACTAAGGGCAAATGGAGAAGAACAATGCAGTGTTATGGTGAGATGGAGACTGAGGACGTGGGACTGCAAATGTGGATACACTGTGAGCTAAAGACAACAGATCTCCTCAATATTTCATTACATGGCTATAAACATTTTTGCATCACAGGCACATTTTTATTTCCTATATGGATACAAATATTAAGGATCAAGTAATACTTGTATAATGGTCCTCAGCTAAAGTAACTTATCATAAGATCACTAGGTGAACTTGCACAACATGCCACTAACTTTTACTGTTTTTTTAAATATATATATCAATAAATACAGAGTTTATCTTAGTGGGTTTTCTTGATGTCGACTACTTGTTGCACGGTTGCTCGTCAACTTTCCACCGACTCAACCAAATCCTGCGTGTATACACCGCAGCTTGTAAAGTCAAAGCAAACAGGACACGGTGCAGGACAAAACAGTCGAAACACTGCACACTGTAAGTTCATACACGACAAAAAAGTTTATTTAACAGCATGTAACAGTGAGTGTCGACAGTTACACACGGTAAGAAGAAAACATGTGAGTGCCCACTAAGTTAGAAACTGACGTTAACTACCGTTAACTTTCAAGCAACACCCACCACATTTGAGTGTTTACTCAAACATTTCATTAGGAAGGAGGACAACAGAATACTACTTACTCTTAAAGCAGCGAGGTCTATACTATCCAGACTCCGAGTGGTGTTTTCTCTCGACATTGCTGCCAATAACTCTGTCAGCGTGTTGATATTTGTGGACGAGACATGGACAGTCACCGTTTCTCTACAAACTAACGGGTTTTCCTCCTGTCGGGTCCATTCTGAAGTTTAGCTAGCAGCCACCGTCAGGCTGCTCGGCGTAACACACACTTCCAGACGCACCTTTCACAATAAGGGCCTTTATCGCCATAACTGTAAACAAAAACAAAAAAAGTTTTAAATGTATTATTGTTATGGTGGTCTTTAGAAGTCTTATAAATGTTTTTATGATTTCTTTTATGTTTTTATTTCTGTCTCAGTCTCATTTTTAATCACATTAAGCTTTAATTGTGTCATTACCGAGACGTTGTTTTCCGGTTGCCGTAACTGCGTCAACGTCAACTTGACGCTGCTGAGCTTTACTTCTGCAGCCAGGACTGCTTGCTTGGATTTATCAGAAAACTTGACATTAGTAGAGTCCAGGAAGACAGCGAACAACAACCTGCTCCTGTGCGCAGCTCTCCTAAAATGATGACATGAAGCACGCTACCACGTGTATGTGTGTGTCCGTGCACGTGCGCGCGAGCGTGCGTTTTTGTGGTGAGAAGTTCACAGTCCTCATGTCAGAGAATCTCGGTCATATCCACGCTGCTTATAGCTGTCTGTTGTAAGTAAGTGGTTAGTTAATAACATGACAAGTGAATGAATTATTACTAAACTCAACTGTGTCACACACATACACATCACTGTATGCTGAGGCACCAGGTTCATTCTCACTTTGCACTTTGCAGTTTCCAATTTACACTTGCATGTGTTTGCCTCATAATTTTCCCCAATCCTTACATGCTGGACTAGCCACATGTTATTTTACTCCATATTACTCAACATTTAGACACCTGATGGGAGGAATAGGTTTCAGCAGTAACACAAATTAATGTTACACTGTGCACATGTGACACAGTTCCAGGACTAGATGACTACTTTCTGCTAACAATGCCCACAATGCACTGCGGCTCAAACAGTTATTAGTGTATGACCATGATTAGCAAGTGTCCAAAATCTATATTTACTGCTCACGAGTGAGTTCACTGCTGAGTGTCCATTATACAGAGAGTAGTGAATGAGTGGGGAGTGACTTCAGACACAGATGCTATCTTTTTTATTCTAAATGGTTGCCAACTAAATGAAACGATGCACTGTAAGGATATTTACAGTTTTTTCCCCCCAATTGCTTAAGCACGATTTTAACAACAAGGCTAATTTTTGCAAATAATTTTGCACAATTCACAAAACATCTCAACCAAAGAGCAAAGCACCTCACATATCCTGCAAAATAAAGCTCTGCCTTCAATACTATATGAACACCTGTCAAAACCAAACTGCTGCAAATAGTAAACATTTCTTTCCCATGCCTACATTTTCCCTCTAACCAGCTAAACACTGCTATGTACATATAATCCAAAACACTTTTTTAGGGATTATCATAACTGTAAATGCTGAGAATTGGACACAGAGACATATGTGCAGAAACAAATTCGACTGAAACAAATCCGTTATTTAACCACAATATTTGATGGCATTAACCACAAAAATTTAATTGTAAATTTGCAAGTGAAAAAAAAAATAATCAAAGAAACACAATTATCCAGCATCTTGTCGTCTCAGTGGGTCTGGACACAGCACCTCATCCACATCACACGCAACATCTTCCCTCGTTAGGCAGCGAGGAAAGACGCACCAGGAGCTCCCACATCAGTTTCCTCACGTGCCTCCTCTATTGCTTCAAGTAGCCCCTCACGCGCATGGGGTTGATGGTCATAGACCCTGCACCCCCACGCTGGAAAGAACTCTATTGTGGGGTTCAGAAATGGAATTTCATTAGAAAGTGTTTGTATCTTTGTCTTTGTCCTCCTCCGCCTCTCACTCGTCCTCTACCTCACGGTTCTCTTCCTCTCCCTCCTGCTTCCATTGTTCTTTAGTGTTGCACTGGTAAATCTGTGGAGTTTTACAGTGCTCACATTCTGATTGCTGAGTTAACTAATAAGCAGTGGTAGGTGCTTGACCATATCTGTAGGAAACTGTGGGCACTATAATGCAAAAGAGTTCAAGTTGATTGCTAACTGTGTTCAAATGTTCACTTTATTTTCACTTTAAGCTGTTGTATGTGGTTACACATGGTACAGTAACTTTCCTAAACTGTTTAATTAATGTTGTGAACACAACATTGACATACCACCACATTTTAAGTTTAAGATATGGTGAACTCACAGATACATACATACAGTACATGGTGAACTTGTTGGCAACTAGTTGCTTATATACAGGTCCGGCAATTACTGGGCAATATTAGAATTGACTTAGGACTGAGTTTTGCCGACTGGCAAACACAAATTCAGTATTCACTCCGCACCCATCACCATTCTCTTTCTGGCTCTCTTTGCAGACTCCATATCAACTCCTGAAAGATATAACCTATGAATGTTGTGCAGGTAGTGTACATTTATTTGTGCTAGTAGTAAATTTAGCAGTAGTAGTAATTTTATTTGGTCAGAACATGCCAACAGCCTTATATTATTTCTAATATATAATTAGCTTACTACAAAATAAAAGCTGATTCACTCCAGTAAGTATGCCCCCACTCAGTGGTTTCTGCTGCAGTATTTATTGCTGTATGTAATTATGTTTTTAAGTGTAAAATGCACTGGAGAGATGGAGTTTGACACTCCAGTGTCCTGACTGGACCAGTGAGTCACGGTCAGCACAGTGAAATAAAGATCGTTATGTGGTGGGACACAGTCACTGGGTGTGTGTCTGTGTACAGGACAGAAACAGAAAGAGCAAGACTAAGCAGCACTTCTGTTTGTTAGTGTGAGTGTAGGAGAATGAGAGAATGCTGGCGAGTGACTCTCTTGCACCCTCTGTATGTGTGTTCGTGTGTATGAGTGAATGTAACAAGTTAGAGAGCGAGAGTGAATGTATAATATGTGTGTGTCTGTGTGTGTGTGGCAGTGAAGAATGGGCTCTCTGTGGTCTCACAGAGTGGCCCTGTTCACACCAGGGTCAGCTGCCTGCACACACACACACACACACAGAAACGCTCAAACACACACATTTCTGGACTCGTATCCAACCTAAACAAGACAACATTCTGTGAAAGAATTGAATAAGAAAATTCCAGAGAGATAGAGGTTGTCTGTCTTTCTCCATCATTTCTTTCTTTCTGTGTGCACATTTCTGTGTATTTGCAAACACCCCAAAATACTGTATAAGTCATTTTGTTTCAAGATGAGGTTGACACTGCACTTATCTAAATCATTTCCCAAGGGCACTTGCTGCATATATACAGCACATACATGAGTAAACATACAGTACCACAGAATAAAGGGAGGGAGATGTCTTATTTTGCTATGTAGGCTAAAGTAAACTGACTTTAAACTTTATTTTATTTATTTTATCAGGTGTCATTTTCAAGAAGACCTATGCGTATTTATCTTATCCACGTATAACTAAACACAATTAAGTTACACGAACTAAAAATACAACCTCAAAGCAATAAAAGTCAGTTTTACCTGTAAACACTGTGATTGCTAATTGTGTATACAATATTATGAAATCACAGCTTTCTCAACATGGCTCTACGTGGCAAGGATTTGCCTGAACAAGTAAGAACAAGTAGGATTATGAGAATTCATAAAGATAGGACAGGGTGCAAAGGCATCAGTAGGCTCCTGAACATAAGCTGTGGTTAGCGGGAATAGGAAGACACAGCAGCCGTCCTCGAAATATAACACCACACATAATTCCTCGTTTACACACCTTGCGTTGTTAAACAGGCAGGTAGGTGCTGCCGACTCAGAATTGGTGTTTCAGCGACTAATTAGCCAGTGTGAAAGACACTGAATGAAGTCAGCCTGTATGGGCAGCATCCAGGAAGAAAAACATTGCTCACAAAAAGGCACAACAGTAACATTCAGCTGTGAAAAGAAGCCTCATGAACACTGGCTACACATTCACTGGTCAGATAAAACCAAAGTAAATTCTATTTTGGATCTGATGGGGTCCAGCATGTCTGGCGTGGACCTGACTGTACAGTCCTCCGTGAGGAGGCAGTGTGCTGACATGGGGCTGCATAAGGTGTAGGGGAGATAAGAGATGGAATGTAAGTTGCAATCGAACCAAAGCAATCCCAGCTGCAAAATCATAGCCAAACCTGGACGCTGTCTCATGTTTAGTCCTCCTGTTCCTGAGCTGATCAGAAGCAGTTGAGTTAGGTTACCAACCGTTTAACCTTGGACATGTTACTTTACTTTACTTTACTCTACTTGACAGACGCTTTTATCCAAAGCGACTTACAAGGAGAAGACACAAGCAATTACCATTCCGGTTCTGTAAATTATGAGTTACTACAAACTAAGAGCCCTGATAAGACCCAAACTTGTCAAGAAGAAAAACATGCTAGGAACTGTTAAGTGCTAGACAATTTTTGTGTATGTGTGTGTGTGTGTGTGTGTAAGACTCATTTGAACTTTTTAAACAGGTTAAACATGTCAAAGTAGTTAGTCATTAGAGCAACATGTCCTCACATTCAATGACAACTCTTACTGTTCTTGTCCATCTGAGGACATTTGGTCATTGTAAATATAAAAATATAATTTAAAAAATACATAAAAATAAGCACACATACAAATACTGGGAGTCTTATGTTTTTTTTAATGTCTTTACTATTTAAGGTGTCATAGCAAATGTGGTTTAGATAAATGAATGTGATGTTAATGTTGTTGTTGATTATCTGAAATGTTTTTGTGGCTGTCATATTTTTCATATCTTTAGTGATGTAACCAAAACAAATACTACAACATGTTCGCCATCATATCCAGTCTGACTAGAGACTACCTGACAAAATGGTGACAGTTCCATTCTTTTGGCATGTCAAATGTTTTTGCACAACTTGATTATACACTGGGTCACCATGTTACTTTATGTGATTATCCAGACTTGCTAAAATGGCTTTTGGTTAACATGTTGGCTAAGGCTAGTTCTAGTATTAGCTTCGGTCACATCAGTGTTCAAATTACAGGAGGGCCAGGGGGCTCCTCCAACACAGCCCTGAGTCTGAGATTTTCTTGTGTTTCAAATACATGGGCCAGACGTGGCCATCGAACAGGCACCGTGTAGTTCCTAGAGCACCTCCTCTTTTTGCATTCTTCATATGGGATGGAAATAAAGTAACGTTGGTTCAGCACGTCGATCAAAGGTCCGTAGGTGTAAAGCAGAAAGCCCTCCACAATAAGGATGCGAGTCTCCTCTTCCTTATGGTCAGACTTTGGGACAAT
>JAUMHL010000002.1:4362228-4387568 GCA_032362345.1 Sandelia bainsii | reverse complement strand
TTATAGTGCATTTTAGGTTCATCCTGAAATTTCACCCGAAAGCCAAATATCCCTAACTTTTTGTGAGTAGTGTATGTCCTGACTTTTCTTATGGTCAAATAAATATGAAAAAGTTGCGCATTAATTTGCCTAGGTCGTTCTGATAGCTACCTTAGTTTCAGGATGGCACAAAAATGGGAGATAAGACAGTAGACAGACTTACACTGGGAGTTGAAGTAGAAATCATATTATTGTTAGGTTTGCTTGACCAAGAGCTTGTCCTCAAAAAAGGGAAATTGCCTGATAGACTGGTGCTTGAACTGTAGAACATCAAAATTACAGTTCCCATAGTGAGCAGTGCCATCAAAAGAGACAACCGTCTAGATGCTTTCCATGGACTTTTTTCACTGCCAAGACAAAAGTGAATATGGACATCTTTAATGCCATCTAACTGCACATCAAAAACGTTTACTGTGTGTTACCAGATTGGAATCAGGAAGCACTCTAGCTAACACTGCCTCTTCTTTGCAGTAATGAAGACAGTAATTATTAGTAGTGATTAATGTGGAACTGTGCAGGGCAAAGCAAGGAGTTTCCGTTAGATCTGCATCCAAACCACCGTGACCACAAACTTAAGCTGGGATTTCTGCAAGCACTAAACACTGTTGCATGTGTCATACTGGTCATGCTTTACCAGCTTCTCTACAGATTACTCTACACAGTATGGCTTCCTGGTGCATACTGTATATAGCAATCAATCAACAGAATGACACACCTCCAGAACTTGCACCATTTATGTCAAGGTGAGAAAAATAGATAAACAGATGTGTCAAATTATACTCGGAACACATTTTGTCAGAACCTAGCCCGGACATCTATGTTTGAATATATTTACACCCCTCCACATGAACTGAAATCATTCAAACTGTCGCCAAGTTTATTTTCTTTTTTTTAACTCTTTTTTTTTTCATTTTATTTTAATTTTCACAATTTAGCACTTCATACAGAGACTGATGTTCCTGTCACATGACTCTCCTTTGTCTGTTGGTTAAGGTCTGCAGAGTTTGTGGTGAGACTTTCAAAAGGGGAACACAGCTACATAACCTGTATATTCAGTGCTGTTAAAAACTTATTTTCCCCTTGCTGATGATTTAAAAAAAAATATTTTTTGTACATTTGTCACACTTAAATTATTCTGATCATCAAACTAATTTGCACACACAACAAAATACAGTTTTTAAATGATGATTTTATCTGTGGAGGAATTTGGGCCCACTCTTCTTTGCAGAATTATTTTAATAGTTTTTTAACTGTTTTAACAGCCTGTTTAAGGTCATGCAACAACATCTCAATTAGATTTAAGTCCGGACTTTGACTAGGACACTCCAAAACCTTCATTTTTTTTTTAGCCATTCAGAGGTGGACTTTATAGTGTGTTTGAAATCACCATTTAAAAACTGCATTTTGTGTTTACTTGGGTTATCTTTGTGTAATATTCCAATTAGTTTGATTATCTAAATCATTAACAAATATGTAAAAACAAAAAAACAAAAATTATCAAGGGGGCAAAAACCTTTTCACTGTACTTTACTGTGCCGTGCTCTAAGGTAGAGATGAAATTAGGTTCAATTTTTATTACTGAGCATTAACCTGATACGTGATCTCAGTCATTACAGCAAAACTAAAAATAATCAGTAAAATATCTGTATATAGAGACATATTAAAAAAAACCAACACCAACAAACAAAAACTATTCATTAACAATATTCTTTTAATACATTTGGTGTGGGGAGTTCCCAAGGAGACATATAACGGCTGTGCTGAAAGATTCTTCTACGGATCCACAACACGTTAGGAGCTGTCCTGCATTCAAAGCTTTGTCTGTGCAGGTAGTAACAAGATCGTGTTGAGACAGGTTTTCATGTTATGCTGTGTTGTCTGAGAAGACATGAGACCAACTGTGCAATTACTGGAGCTGAGCAAAACCTCAGCTTGGGTCACAATAAAAAGAAAAAGACATTTCTCACTTAAACTGTTTTTAGTGGAGCTAATAATGTCTGAGTGCTGAATGTAAAAAATAACTGTAAAGATTCAACTGAACTAAAAGTACAGCACAAAACAGCCCCACAAGATCTGTAATAAAAGCTGTCCTATTTAAGAACCGTCTCGCCTTCGCTTTATGATGCTTTAAAGTAAATCATTTTAAACAAGCTGAATTAAAATGTAGACTTACCATTTTGAAACAGGATTCTGCATTTTCGAAAGGTGCGGAATTACTGTGCAGGGACTTCCTGAGTGTCCGACAACATTGTGGTTTGTGGTGGAGCGTGTGAGACAAGCACACCAAGAGTCCTTTCAAGCAGTCACAGAAAGTGTTCTGCTCTTGAAAAGACATGTGATGACACACTCAGACATCAGCTGTACAAAGTGGGATGTACCTCTACCTATGGAGAGCCTGAGAGGGAAAATAGTCAACATGACTCAACATGCATTCTTGCAACTTGGTAGTTGTTTTTATACCAGAAATCATGTCAGCAATGGTTCTATTTCTTCTGTTTAAACTTTCCCTTTTATATCTGCAAACACAAGTTATATTAATGGGCTATGGCTTTGATCTACATTGCATTTATTATAGCCCACTTTTTTCTATATTGATAGACACCGGATCAGCATAAAACTGGCTTCCTAACTCGACTGTTTACATGAAAACTAAGTTAAGATCTTTTAGATTTACACCTGTATTGGCTTCAAAGCCCCGTACACAAAATCTTTTGTCAGTGAATTTACAGGTACTACAACATTATCAGATAAAAACTGTTAATTAAATAAAAACTTTGGAAAACAGACCAAAATAACAGTTAGTGCCTCTACTATATAACAAGTCACTTACACTGATCAGCAACAACAATGTTAATGTTGTGGAGGAGAGGGCTCAGCATAGGAAACTCTGCAGTGCATTACAGTTTGTTGTGTATGGGGCTGCACGGTTAAAGTACTTGTCAAAGTGGGCATGCTCTCACGTGTGCTGTTAATGTTGTGGCTGATTACATCTGGTGTTTGAATACTTCTAGCAAAAGTATTCCAAAAAAGGGAAGGAGTTATCATGACCTATCACGACCACTGAAGTGGTAGAAGGCTTTTAACATAGGACAAATAGAGGAAGTGATTAGAAGCAAACATTAGACTATCACACCAAACAGATGTTTCTTACACGTGGTTTATAAATGATATATTACTGACTCACTGCATTTATAGCTGCATGATATGAAAACTACCTGAAAACACAATATGAACATCTGTGCTATGTCCACTGCATCAGGAGTCTTTATTGTAAATTAGACTTCATTTCTGTCATTGGCTAGTTCTGCAGTGTCTCTGTTAGCATGCTAGCATGCTAAACCAAGCTGGCAAACATTGTATGTGCATAGCAATTTCAGTTTCTTAACATTGTCACTGTGCACATTCTAACATGCGGATATTAGCGTTGTTTCCGCTTGCTCTAGGACTCGTGTCTGCAGTGCGAAAGTGGACAAACACCACCTGCTGGTAAAGAGAGTTAATTCTTCATACATTCTGGTGTCTTCGTCACCTCTAGTTTTTGGACGTTGGATACGTGAGAAAACAACGGTCCTTTCAGAGCAGTGCATGTAAATTGCCTTCTCAACATGACACACCCCCAGCTACAGATTGGCCACGCCCCTGCAACTAATTTGCATTCATATGTTTGGACGTACCTTGATACTGGGTACGAAACAGCTCTTAGTTTAACCACTGACTAGAAACTGCCTCACAATACCCACCCTTCTCCTTCTGCAAGTACCTGTAACTTGGTTAAGTACTAGCTCCTGAGACGTGCTGAAGTGTTGAAATGAAATGTCTTTTAGAGGCTAGGACACATAACAAAGATCTCTTATTTAACTCTCTGGGGACATTGCGGTTGTGTTATGTGCTGTTGAGCTACAATTCAGCTACCACTGCAGCCCTTCAACGTGTTTTTGTGCATTTGAAACCACAGTCTTTTCTTGCCAAATATATTTTAGTTATCTTAACCACAACAAGGCTCAGTCCTCTGACTGCAGTTTCAGGGTGTGTTTCTTTCAGTGTAAAAATGTGTCCCCTTAACCATAATGTCCACAATCCATAATCCTATAATTCATAAAAAAGTTTAAAACTAGACTAAAGATTAGTCCAGTGTAATTAGTTTGTCTAGGAGACAGGGACGATTGTCTGCATCAACACCATTATGTTAGGAATAGAGACTGTCTGTTGTTTTAACCTTAACTCTACTCTTTGGGTGTACACTGTTCATTTTGCAGAGACAGACCAGACAGGTCTATGAATATCAACTGAAATTGCTAGTGGTTAGAGATGTTCAGGGGGAATGGAAACTGATTAATCACAACCTATTTTTATGTAGTGAATACAGAAGTGTTCAGTAGACAGTGTTGGGTAATAGTAAACAAGTATTTTTACTACATTTTGCAGTATCTTGCTGGTAGTTCAACTACACTCTTTTATGCATAGTGATTCCAGTAGTTAAATTACTTTTTTGCTGTTTATTTGTAGTTAACTACTGAAACTACAATCTTAGGTCATAAAAGGAGAACTTTGAGAGACAGCGCATGTGTCAGATAAAAAAGAGATTGTGCTCTGACAAGTTGTTTAGACGAGTATTCAGAACCAGAAATAGCTTCATAAACTAGCACCATACTCTCTTGCAGCACTAGCATCATGGCTAAAGCTATTGCAGGAACGAAGCACAGGAAATGTAGTATGTTTTGCTGCGTTGTAGAACACAAATCATTATCTATTTAGGTACAGTATTTCTGAAAGCTGGCGATCAAGTAAGTTTATGTATCCTAACTGTATAATGACAGAGATCCTTAATAATGTAGTGAGTAAAGTTATTAGTAGTCCCCACCGGCGCCCAAATAGCTGTTAGCACGTTATAGCAGTGTAAAATAAGCTGACACATTTATGAATCTATTCAAACATGCACTATTATTTAGTTACTGTATCACGTAGCATCTAGGTCTCGCATGCTATTTTAGATGTTACCTGGCAAACTGATCACCACCTGGACTTTCTGCAAGTCAGGTTTCTGACAAACCAATGCTGATATTCCTGCATTTTACGATCAAAAGTGGGATTATTTTACTGCTTATGTATGCTGGCATTCCTTTTATGTGAACAAGTAATGTAGGCACTTTTTGCAATAAACTCAATTAGGTGGTGTGTTCTGCTGTCACATGACTTTTGATATTATTTTTTATTATAATGTCATATCACATAAATCAATCAATAAATGTATTAAAATTAAAGAGAGTAGTTTGAACTACTTTAGCTCAACTACATTTCTGTCTAGAGTAGCTTTGCTATAGGTTAACTAATTCCACTCTGCATAATTGAATTAAGTACTTGGAGCTATTTAAAGAAAGCTACATTTTCAAAGTTGCCAGTAAACTCTTGCTACATCATCACTTCATGGATGTCAGAGCTGCAGTCATGAATTTTTAGATTGATGTTCACACTTCACTTCACAAACATGAATCAGCGACAAGTAGTAGATAACAGCTACAGATGGAAATTTGTTTTTTGCAACAGACATATTTGCTCATGTGTAGAATTCGAAATCAAAATGTTGATGAAACTTTACTGAAAATAGTAATAAGATATTACAGCTCTACTGTAACTAACTGAATTATGTGAAGGTCTCATCTGATGAGCTTTCATGACCACTATGAAACAAGGAAGAATTGTGTTTAGTAAAAATGGATGTCAATTTGGCTTACTGCAAGTGCATTACCCTAATGTTTAATTGTGAAATGCCTTCTTTAATTTGTTTCTATTTACTTCAGCTTCAGGCTGACTGAAATAACTGTACCTGAACCCAGCTTAAATTAAGTCAAGCAAAACGTGAAACTGATTTTAGTGTGTAAGATCCAAAGGTTTTAGAAGAGGAAGTGGAACACGAGGAAGACGACAGTTGGAGAAACATAAGAAAATAAATTGCACAAAATTTGGTTAAGCAACAGACTGTGGTGAAGAAGTAGAGGAAAAGAGGTAGGATAGTTGAATGTTTTAGACCACAGGCATCCAAAATGTATAAAACAACTCATATAATTTTTATTTGCTCTCAGTTAAATTAGTTCAACCAATATATCCAAAGAATTGTCAAAGGAAATTAGCAGAAATCAAAAGACAACCACTATACTGTATATTGCCATGTAATATAATAACTCAAATAATTAATTATTGTATCAAACAATCTCAAATATCCAGAATTCATTGGTTCTAATAAGACAATGACAGTAGCTTTGTGTAAATTGAAAACATTATTCACTTCGCTTAAATATGATGGTAATAATCTTGGTTTATTAAAGCTCACAAAGAAGAATGTGCTCTGGTTCAGATCGGAGTCCGTTTTTTTATTCAGTGAAGCCCCCTTTGGCTGACTGGTAGAGGTCTTGATTCCAGATTCCTTCCATCCACCCATTCATCCATCGACAAAAATATAAAAACAATAAAAGCAGAGAGATCGAGGCTCTGGGTCACACACATGTAATGTGGGTGTTGATGAATAATGTACGGAACATATCACTGCCATGTATAGATTTATGCATAAGTTATGGAAGCTGTACAGAGATTATTATAACAAACTGACATTAAAAACAAAGTCTGGTAAAAAACAATTCACCAACCTTCTAAAAGGATAAAACTCTAAATAAAACAACAACAGATTTTGGAGGGATATCTCCTTTTTTTCCCTTCATCAGTTTTAATCATTACTTGATGGCCAGACAGAAAACAAATATACTGTATCAACATAAGATGTTTATTCTCCTCCATTATAAAAGAGGTTGCAACAAATGATTGTGTCATTTACTGTTTTATCTATGTTTATTTTATTATTATTTTTTTTATCTAAATTGGTGGTCATGCAAATAGAAAAAGACAAGTCTTTTATGCTTTTAGCTTGGTGGCTAAAGTCGGTAGTTTACCTCTTGGCCTGTTCGCTTTTTGATGAGTTAACTAATTGCTGTTTATTGGGTTACAAGGTGAAGAGCTGTCCAAGCTCAAGAAGTAACTAGCCTTTTAGTCTACTAGTTTATGCAACTAGCTACTTTCCACTGACTCCAGCTAACTGTGCTTTCTCAGTTATTAAGTTTAGCAAATTCAGCCATTGCTTTACGCTTCCCTTCTAATTTTGATATTCCTGCTGGAATCCATTTCTTTCAAAGTCAACCATTTCAGCTTCTAAGAGCCAAACCAGGCAGCTAGCTACGTAGCTAGCCAGCCAGGAATTGTATTTCAAGAGGTTGACTTGTTGTTTTAAGGTGGTCTGGTATTCCAAAATCATTGCTTGAAATCTGCCTTTACTGACAAGCCACCTAGTCAACAGGTAGATTTATATTCAAAGAACTCAACTAAAACAACTGGCATTCACGCTACTTTTAGTTTGTCAGTAGACTAACATTTTGAAGTAGTTAAGCAGCTGACAAATCAACTGGTTTTTCCAGCTGGTGTTTGAGCATACTGCAATTACAAGATGCTTCCGCTTTTTGGGCTCCAACTTTGTATGCAGGACAAACCGAGTAACGTTGTCCATACACATCTATAAACTCTTTGCACCAGTCAAATTCCCCACTATTTCCTTCCAGATGATCAGGGCCACACACCAAACACACCAGTCTGTAACCAGCTGGTGGTTCCAGAAGAAGTGAGCAATTTTATATTCTGAATCCAAGTGAATCCAAAAGTCTGCAGCCAGTACACCCAACCACTGTGAATCTTAGCCTTCCGCAGTCCTAAAGCAGTCTGTTGTTCACAGCATGGGATGAGTCCAAAACGAGTCTGTCCACGACCAGTCTCTCCTGTACACATTCCGAAAACCCAATGAAAACCAGTTGACCAATCAGTCTACCTCTTGTCCAAAGCCACTGAAAAGGCAGTCTGTGATCTGTTCATCCAGTACCAGCTGAGCAGTCCTTCTACCAGATGTCAGAGCTTAGTTCTCTGCTGCTGAGTGGTACGAAGGTGCTGTTCAGATGAAGTTCTGGCTTTTTCCCAAGTGTACTGCTCTGGGGCACCTGGGAAACACACAGTATAGCAGTGATTAACAGGAATCTTTACCACACCACAACTATTAGCAAAAATCTACAGTTCAGAAGAGAAAAAAACAGGTGCTGCATTTTATATCTTAAACAGTACTACTGCATGCCAATAGTGAATCATGTCTCATATATGACAACTTTACTACTGCATATATATGACATCTGTTTCCGAGTCTTGAATAATTATTTGAGGTTGGATAAAATGAAGATAGTATTTTCTTTCTACATTTGTTTTATCCAAACAGACCTCTTGTTCCCCAGTGAACTGCTCTGAACCCCTGGGGAGAAAAGAGGGGTTTTATTTTTAATGTGTTGAAACTCTTGAGTCCATGCACACAAAGAAAAAAGGATACACTATGCACATGTAGGATGCATGAATAAAAAGTTACTAAGAACTACACAAACATACTGTTCTTGGCATTGTCCTTTCTCCCACCTGTCCATTCAGCAGTGTCATAGGGATGTTGCAGTAGACGTGGCGCCCCCCGGGGCCGAGAGTGGAGAACTGCATTGTGGGAGGAGGTGGGAGGGGAGGTGACAGAGAGGAAGGCTGTGGGGGAAGCTGGAACTCATAGCTGCGGCAGAAATGCCTCATTTGCGCTGCTGTAGCTGTGTGACCCCCTCCGAGTGGCAAGGTCATCTGGTTGTAGTCGGGGATCTCTGTCGCCAAAGCAACCTGTAGCGAAAAAACATGATTTTCTTTCAACTTATATCATTTACAGTATTTTTTTTCCAAAGGTAACTAAATAATTAAAGAGGCTCAAAAAGACTTGCAGACTTAAATTTGTGGTTAAAGATATGACGAGAAGCAACAGCAAACTGTTGCAAAAAGTGTGAAACTAAATGAAGCTGGGATTTCACTTCTTTTTAGCAGTACAAACAGTCTCATCTTTAGACCCAAGCTGATAAGATAATTTGCCTAGCTTTATCAACCAGAAACAAATGCCGCAGTTTCTGTAAACAGCAAGATAAGCTGCTTTCAGACATGCATTGAAACCCAGAACAAATCTAGATCTATTAACCCAGGTGGGCTGCATGTGAGAATTTCTAAGTCAGACGCACTGTCAATTGACCAGATTTGATCCTGCAAACCCCCTTAGTACAAAGTCTGGGTAATGTCACAATGTGATCTCCTCTGTGAAAGCATGGAAAGTTTCTTCCTTGTGAGAACGCGTCTGACTCTGACAATCTTCTGCTGTGCACTACATGTGCGAAAACACTTGTCCAGACACGATTCTCCTGACAGCTTGTATGTAACCCAGCAACATAAAATAAACTAGAACATATGAGAGACAAAATGCCCTGTCGAATTTTATTTTACACTTAATTTCTCAGAAAATATGTTAAATATTAGTTATAAGGCCTTTGACAGCTGACCTGATGATGTCCATGGCGACTCTCATTAGGGGGTGCCAGGGAGGCAGAGGTGGTTGTCATGGCAATGGTGGAGACAGTGGTCTGTAGGTCACCAAAGAGGCCCTGTTCACCAGAGTCCATCACCTGTTACCAAAGAAACACATTTATACAGTTACATGCAGATTAATGGAAATATTTGACAAATTAAGCACATTGTATCATATAGCATAAATAATACAAAAGGAAAATTATAAAAGTAAATGTGTCATGTTAAAATATAAGACTTTGAAGACTTGTGATATTTTCAGTTTTTCTTACTAACAATAAATCCCACGAAAAGACCAAAACCAACAACAAATTGATCCTAAGCCAAACCCTGATTCCTCTGTGTGATGATGAAATGAAAAATACACCAGTGAGCAACATTGTTACAGTGGGAGACATGTTCCTTCATTACAATTACCCTGGTCACTGTGTTTTTTTTTAGGCAACATTACATATCAACCTAATGCTGTAAATACATGCAAGAGTGACATACATATGCATATTACTCCATGGATGGAAACATTCCCAAACAAAATCACAATCTACTTTCCTTTAAGTAACATCTACTAAAAAACTACAGTGCCCAACTCTGTGAAGGTTCTCAGTCATCCAGGTGAAGTTTATCCTTCAGGCTTGTTAAGTGAAACAAAGGAAGGGGGGTATGGGCAGATGTAAGAGTTACACCCTTGGCAACCCCTCCCACCAACCTGGAGGATAAATGTGTGGCCTCTACCAACATTCCTCGGACTGAAGAAGCTACTTGGATGTTTTAAAAAAAAACCAACAACACTCGTTCCTCATTGGTCATAAGTCACGAGTTGTGCCACCGACATCCAACTAAAAGCAATAACCGTCAGCGTTGCTATGATACGCCTAACAAAAGCAGGAGATTTAAAAAAAGATCTCACGAGCATAGCTCGCTAGCAAAAGCAATGAAAACCTGCAAAAACATTTTTGTATAATTTGCCAATCAGTGACTGTTTGGGGAGTCATAACTTAGCAGCAGTAATGTGTTTTTACATTTCTTTTCATTCTGTCTCCAGTATTGAGCTTTTCTAAAGGTCAGTAATATGGAATTGTGTTGTATAAGCACTATAACGTACACCTATTTGTATAATACTAACATTTCTAAATATTGCTTTTCTTTTTAACAAAGGACTACAGTAAATATCAACCCACATAATTATTATGATTACACCAATGGTCTTGAAAATGCACCAATGTCTCGCATTGGTTTGGTCTTGGTCTTGGACTTGGTCCCCCCCCCCCCATTCAGTCTTGGTCTTGACTTGGTCTCGTCTGCCTCAAAGTCTTGATCTTGTCTTGGACTTGGTATGCCCTGGTCTTGGTCTTGACTCGGCCTCTGGTTAGACGGTCTTGACTACAACACTACTGTGTACCACACAAGTAAGAAACAGATTCCTCACAGATACTGTTAATTGATTTACTGACAGTAAGACAAAATATTTTTGAAAAACCTAATTGGTTTTATCATATATATGGATTCATTAAATTTGAGTTAGTGTCAAGCTTCCTTTGCAGTTATATGGACTCTCACATCCACATGGGACTTAGTTTCCCACAATCCTACACACATCAACCTTCCACCTCAGCTTCACAGACTTAGATTCAAGTTGTGTCAATGAAGTACAAAACCTCTGGTCATGCTGAATTCCTTCAGCGTCATGTTGGCTGTGCCCTGCACCAGCTTGAGGACTGATTGGTGTTTCCTGCAGAAGGTGGTGATGAGGTGAACGAGATGCATTCATACATTCACCAGATGAACAACAGGACCGCATTGTGTGACACATCACGGCTCGGGCTGGCCAGAAGACAAGGCCAAACACAGATGGATCTACTCCGCCAACATTAATAATAAACTTTATTTGTATAGCACACATTGAATTCACCAGAGCAATTCAGTGGGAAATGCAGACCGAAACACAAACACAAACTGACATCTTTCTTAAGATCCTTAAGAAAGGCTGACATCTGGGCAAACGTAAGTTAGTCGACCTAAGAGAGTGTTAGTTGTGCTAAACTGACTAGACTGCATATCAGTGATACTTTCTTAGCTGTGATTATGTCCTCTTGTATGTTTAATCTACTCTTAAACCCATGTTGTTTGCTCAGAGTAATGTTTCTTTCTATTCAAACTTTTTTTGCATTGTACCTGGCGTCTGGACAGCGTCTCTCTGCGTTTAGCAGGCATCTCATAGACCACCTGTTTCCAAAACTTAGATGACAGCTCATTGCTCTTAGGACCCCTCCACTTGATGATGGATAAAACCTAAAGAGAAAATATAAGAAAATTTTTTTTCATTCAAACTGCTTGAGTTGTTGGTGGTTGATGAGACCCTTCAGATCACCCCTCCATTCATCCCAGTCTCTGTATACCTTGATCGTATGTTTGAGTGCTTCCACCTCCTGGTAATTGATGACATTCTTCAGGTCTGCACACTCTATCATGATCACCTGAACACAGTAAATTGCAGAAGTAGAGGTATTTTACAAGGAAGAAAGAGTTGCTGCACTTGGACAATATGAAAGTAGAGCATCTCTTCAAGCACTTCACAATTTCCTTGAACATGTCACAGTAAGCAAGCCAGATAAGTTTATGACACACATCTACCTTATCTCTCAGGCTGATTTCCTGTTTACAGTGCCTTGCAGATCATACCTTGATTTCTCCGGTAACCAGCATAGAGTGGAGGCGCGTCTCTATCTGGAAGATGCTCCATCCTCTTTTGGCAACAAACTCTGGAGTCAGAACGATGATTAGACGTCTGCTCTGCTCGACGCTCCGAGCCAAGTCCTCAATGTAAGCTGGTAGAAAGAGAGAGAGAGAGAGAGAGATGTTGAGACAAAAGGAAAGGGACAGAGAGCAAGAGGAAAGTTCATCATTTACAATATAATGAGGAATATTGTTGGTGACTTGCAATTTACTTGTTAGATATAACTGTGACATAAAATATACAGTACTTTTACTTTTACCACTACATTTACTTGACAGCTTCAATTATTTCCCAGATGTAGCTTCTTAAAACAAAACATAGTGAACTAATAAATTATATATTGTTATAGATCAGTGTTTCTCAACGGGGGCGGTACCGCCCCCCAGGGGGCGTTCGAAAGGTGCTGGGGGGCGCTGGGAGCGAGGCTTCCAAGAGGGGGGCGCTTAGATGAAATTGGGGGGGCGTTGAGTCACCACATTTACATTAATCACTGGTAGTATAACAGTCTTTTCACACCTTAGTAGGTTTGATTTGGTCCGAATCAGTTTATGAGTTTGTAACATTGTAGCATTTTGGGTTCAGTTTTTTCACACAGGGAAAAATCCAAACGTATCAAACCACATGTTAACATCTTTTTTGCTTATTGGTCCATGTGTCGCCGTGGGAAAAACAAAAGTAAATACAGGAAGTAGATCCTGTGTTGTAGATTACTGCATGTTTCTGTGATCTGGGAGAAACAATCACACGATTTATGATAACGCGGGTCGATCGTTCACCTGGTGATTGTGTATTACGTTACATCATGTTTACAATTTTCCGACCAGATGTCTGTGAGACGCTGTCACTTCTCACGACTTCGCGTTTGTCTGCGATTCATCCTGCAGCAGGTTTTGGGCGTTTCAACGAAATAAATAAAAAATCTACACATAGTCCACTGCTCTCAAATCATACGATTCATAGCTTTTGGTTCTGTATTGGTTCGGTACAGCCAGCCATTGGTTTCAGCCAATCTCTGCACATGCAGACAAAGTACGACAACCTACTAAATTTGGTCAGTTCAGGAGCACTCAGGCTTAAACTTACATCCCTGTGTCCAGACATCATTTTGTTGATAGCTAAATAAAAACAAACACTTGTGTCCAAAATTCAAAAGTGTAGTTGACTTATTGTTGTCACATATAGGCCCTATGCTCATTGAATGCATTTGTAACAACTGCAATTTTATTGGCCAAGAGGTATCCGAGTGTTGTACAGGCATATTTCCGTTATATGTGGTGTGTTCAATGACTGTGAAAAATGTAGGTTTAAAATAATTGAAACTTTTGAATCATTTTTTCTTTTTTTATATAAATAATGAATAGCCAAATGTTGGGGTTTTAATGTTCTTCTTTCAAAAGACAATTTATATATGGGGGGGGGAGGGGGGGGGGGGGGCATTCAGCAGCACTGGGATGGCGTTCACTCAAAAAAGGTTGAGAAACACTGTTATAGATTAACCAGCTGCAAGCACATAATGTGGTTATAATCAGCTCCTTTTACCAGTTGCTGTTTTTGTTCCACGCAAAGTGTCCATAGTAACAGAGGTCTTTGTCCCTTATTTATTCATTGTTATTTAATTAACAAATCTGGACTAGACGTGGCCATTTATACTATCAATTGCATCAGAATCAGTAGTGTTTGAAATGCTTTCTTAGTGCAGCAGTGTCTTTTTGCACATTAAGTAAATTTTAGAGCATTAAGTCAATTCTTTACTCAAGCAACTTCAGTTTGAGTAAAGAATTTGAACTTAGACAAGTACTTGACTTTTTACTTATTGAGTTTCTGTATTTCTGCCACCTCTGCTTGCTTGAGATGAAAAGATGGATAGATGTATGTGTGTTTAGCAGCTGGAGTCAGAGTGTGGAGCATGTGTCTGCGCTCCGACATGCGTGCTGTAACGTGTCCACTTTCTAGCCACAGGCTCCAGAGCATTGGAAAAACAAGCAGAACTGTTACAACATGCCTCTTGGAGTACGTAAGTGCCATAAGCAGAAATTATCTGAAGCCCTAGAGTCTAGACATTTCAAAGATGCCATTGTCATTCTATGAAATGTCATTCAACAGATCATCAAAACCACAAACAGCTTATTGTTGTCTTAGGGATTATGTCTTTTGACCATAAAGACCAAATTCTTTTTCCACATTTTTTCTTTTTCACACATTAAATATACTCATCCATTTGGCATCTGAAGAGCCTCTTTGTTGTTTTGTCAGTGTGCGGGCAATTTTTTTTATGGCTGGGAGTGGTTGCTTCTGTCCACACACATGTTTGTAACAACTTTTGATATTAACTTTTACATAAACAGTGATGCGCAGCTTTATCATACTGCAGTTGCCATGTTTGTTAGCTCATGAAAATAAGACTGCTTTAGTGTTCTTGCATGGTATGTGTTTTTTTTTTTTACCATGACAGAGTCAAGCTACCTGGTTGTCCCTGCCTCCACTTCATATGAGTTTTACATGTTGATGCAAGCTCTTTGTTTAACACACAGGTGTGAGGTTGATATATGTTTCTATTAAACTAAGGGGGGGAAATATATATATATCTCAAAATGTTCAACAGCCCAAAACAAATCCTGTGTAACCTTTTGTGATATTCCTTTTCAAAATGCACTAAAAACACAAAGCAAATAGTTATAAATAGGTAATACATATAAAAAGGTAGCATCTATCACTATGCAACTAAACAGAATTTCTTTCCAATATTACAGTTATTAGTAATGCATACACCTATCACTATCATCCTGGGAGACATAAACAGTTTTACATTTACTGTTGTGAATATGCTTTTCACCTGCAGCCTTGGGCTATTGATAGCTAACATTTGCACATAGCTGATTGCTGTGAGAAATGGATCAAATGTTGGGAAATTCCATTTCACAGTTTCTTTTGGTCATTGGTCTTATGACTTTTTATAATGCAATGTGACATTACCACAGCAAACATATTCAGGTAGCTCATGTCATGCTGAAAAAACCTATATAAATTACTCAGTTGTACCTTGTAGTACTTTGCAGTACTGAATTCCTTTGGTAATGGTATTATACATAAAGACAGTTCAAAGATCAGCAACAGAGGATAAATACATTTTGATGCTCTGTAAGCCTGTGTGCTTTTAATTTGGAAAAAGGGCATGGGCTTGAGCCCGTAGAGCCTACTCTGCACATGCCTGCTAGTAGGCATATTTTTTACCCTTAGACATAGACTAGCTGGTTACCTCTGCTTCTAATATTTAGGCAGAGCTAAGCTAAGCTAAAGTAAGCTAAGATAACCACTTCCTGACGCTTGCTTCATAATGCACATATAAAAGTGTTTTATTTTCTCACCTAACTCTCTGAAATGAAGTGAACAAGTGCATTTCTCTATACACGGAGCTGTTTGTGTAATGTATGCATTTGTTTTGAAAATATGAAAAATTAATGTGAGTTGGGTGTTTTATTTATTCTAGCAGGAAAAGCTACAGGGAAGACGCAGGAAAATAAAATTGAATTGAACCTTTCAGTATAAACAGTAAACCTCCACCTCTAGGATCTGCCTTCTTCTCTGCTGGCTGCATCCTTCAAGTCATTATGTTCATAAATGACTGGAATGACTGACAGGAGTATATAGCAGAGTGACAGAAATGCTTGTGCAAGATTTCTGGCTGTGACACAATGACGTGAAGTCAGCCCTTAAATGGGGATTAGAGTTGTGCTAAGGCACCACAATCAGCTTTTACTTATACCTTAGGAAGAGGAAAATGTGAACTTGAGCAGTGGAACGGGCAGGTGATGCCGTGCGAGAAGTCAGCCAAGGCAGTGGAGGTGGAGCTGCTCTATGTCCAATATAAATATGAGTCGAAGGAGTTCACTAAAGATTTAACTGCTTCTCCTCATCCTCACTGTGGTGCTGTTGCTTCATGCCAACTTCAGCGTAAACTTGCATTTTCTAAAGTCTCCTCGTCCAACTTATTTATTTGTGACACTTTCGATGTGTTTTGCAACATGCAACAACGAAATTGCTCGTTATTTCTCAAATGTGTAGTTACTGAAGATGTCTGAAGACTGTATTCTGTGAACGGCAGATTCCCTCCCTCTTTATGTCTCTCTCCCCTTCACCATCTCTTCATTTGCTAACTGAATTAATGGCAGAGACTCACCATCAACACACTGCAATTTCACGCCCAATTTCAGGGGCACAAATAGTACAGAACATCCCAAAATTCAGTTCCTTTCCCTTGCTTTTCCTTTTCATTCTATATCTTTCCCTCGCTTCTATCTTCACACTTAACCTTCCCTCCTCTTTCCTGCCCTTCACTTCCTTTTCCCGCTCTCTATTTTTACAGATTATGTAAAACAATTAACAGAATAAAACAAACTAACGACCTCGTGCCGCCACCACTTTCTGTTCCCGTTGTTTATTTCTCGCTCTCTTGTTCACTGGAAGGTGAATGGAGTGGATAATTAAATGGTGTTATTTAGTTTGCATTGCTGTGTTGCTCTGTCAATGGCTTTGGAAGCAAAGAAAAGGCACCTCTCCGTCTCTGTGGTTCACTCACTCAGTCTGCTGTTCAATTCATATGCAGCTTAGACAAAATTATGTGTGTAGTTATGCAGTGGCGGACATTTGTTTTTAGGATGGTTTTGGGGCACAGAGACGAAATCTCATTTTGGTAAGAAACATGAGTTTTTCATTTCTTTTCAGGATGCTGTGTGTGTTGTGGAGGAGGCATAATTTTGGCTAAAGGCAGACTATGCAGAGCATACCAATTCATTATGAGCCATATTTAAGTAAATGTATTTATATATTTTGGAGAAAATGTTAAGTCATGCAAAAAATACACCGTTTTTTCACTTTCAAGCCACATTATAAAGATATTTTAGCAACTACATTCTATTTAAAAGTTTTTAGGACAAGTTGAAATGTGATTTCCTTAACAAAACGCTAATAGAGAGGGGGTAATGACTCAATATTTTATTTCTTGCTGGTAGTTCACTTTAAATAACCAGGCATTCTACATGCTACTCATGTGTGTCATGTGTTTTTCCTCTTTTTAAAGCACCAAGCAGGTAAATTACATTTTATTACACATTCATGATGATGCACATAGTCATCTTACCTATTAAACAGTAAACAAAAACTCATTTGTATCAGCAAATGTTGGATAGGTATACAGTATTCATAAAATCCAGATGACCTATCTGTTAATATGTCAGAAAATGACCTGTATCACAGAGACCTACAATGACTGGTTAATTTTGGCACTACTGTAGTAAAACGTCCATAATTGCGTCACACTAATACTCAGAATTACAAGAATGTAACAGTTTCTGCTCGGTTTCTGGTGTTGGTCTTGTTTTTTTTTTGTTTTTTGTTTTTTTTACAAATTTCCAAGTTATAGTAAGTGCATAATTTGAATAGACAATACAAATGATGACCACCAACTGGAAGATTGTTTTAATTATAAATTTAACTGTGTGTTTATGTGATAAACAACTGTATGGAACAGATGGAACCCACTACATACCAATCTAAATGCTCTATTTACCATCCCTGCAGCTACCAAGGTCAGAGATGAGCCTAAAAATGATGGATGGGTGTGTGTGTCTGCTGAGAATGACAAATCCCATCTCTATATTGCATTATATCTGCAGTTTTTTTTTTAAATTCCGTATTCCTGTAGCTTTTGCAGGCTCACTTCCCTGAATACGGTTTGTACGAAAATGTTTCATCATTAACAACATCATAGTGTTCAGTCAGCACTTTGAGAAAATACACAGTTGTGATTGTGAGCATCTTTAGTCTTTCAATTTACTTTCAGTTATTTGCAGAGTAAAATGAAGGTGGACATATGTGGAGCCAGTCGGGGGCCATATGTTTTGTCAATCTGAAAGATTGTGAACAAAAGACAAAACACGGAAACTAAAAGTTACTGTATTGGTCTTGAAACCTGAAAAAACAATAACTATATGTAATTGGATGAATTTTATGGTTTTTCAGTTCAAATGTAAAAAGTGTTTGTTTTTTTGCTTGGTTTTGTTATTGTTTTCTTTTTCAGGTTTGAAGACCCATAAAGTAACTTACATTTTCAAAGGTTTGCTTTCCATTCACAATTTTGTCTTCTAAATTGACAAAACATATGGCCCCCATCTGGTTCCATAGACAGAGCCTGCATTACATGTGTATGGTAGTAAGCAGTGGCAGCTGGTGAAATTATTCTTTGGGGGGGTGCGCTTTTGCAAGTCAGTTTTCAGTTGTGCTCTAACCACACATCACCACTAGTAAAAGCCAAAGCACCGTTCTTATGCATCACACTACTTTAATAGATTAAATTAACGTGAAAATACACAGTCTGTGTTTTCAGTCATTTACTATTTATAAGTAAATTTCGCCTGTCTCCTTCAACTGAGAACATGAAGTCAAGGAGCTCATTCTGCACCGTCTTAGATGTCCCCTTAAACACAGTAACAGTCTGCAGGTACTGCTGCATCCAGGGATCCAACAACATCCACCAGCCCCCAGAAAATACCAGGATTGCTCAAACACATCACAGAATTTAATGCAGTCTATTATCTTAGACAAAATCGGTCAGTTTTTGTCACCCTCCTCATCTCATTATTTCTTATCCTGTAGCCTTCATTAGGCTGTGTAGTGATATTCACGTTGCTGAACATTGTAAGACACACAGCATGTAGTTCCTAGTCTAGAGCAGTGACGTCAGTCTTGTGGGCTTGTCTTTGGGTGCAAAATTTTGCGCCCCAATGTTCTCCTATACTTTTTATTGGACGGGGTTCCAGTGCGCATGCACCAGTTATAGCGTAGGTCTAAGGCTTGTTCGAGATGAACTTCGCCTGGAAAAGAGACGAGAGCAGGCGGCCGCAGCAGGGGCAGTGGCTGAAAGTCCGCTGTTAAGTCGGACAGTTTCTAACTTTTCTAGCAGTATTCAAGCTACCGTTGTACCAAATGCTCACGTCCTGTGAGGTCGGGTGCAGATTAAATAACATTTTATTTTGTTCTCAGTTTTCAGTAATTTGAGGTTGTTGTTAAAAAAAACCCCACAGAAGATGGTGTGTTTATGGTCAAACTTCCATATGACTCAATTATTTCACATGAAATGCGGTAAATTTGTAATGAAAAGCTGTGATGTCAGTTTTGTTTATTGATCTGTCGCATATTTAGACTGTCAGGGCTGAAACATCTGTGTAGATGTTATTTTAGTAATCTGAAAGTAATCTGTGACTTAACAGTCTAGTTTAAGATTACAATCGGCTTTTCTGATCAATCACAGCATTTATTCAGTAAAATTATCAATCTTCACAGTGAAAACTCAGACTAATTAATCAAAATATTTCAAAGTAAATAAAAGAGGAACACATTTCTACTAAACGTCCTGTTGTGGATCCAACACCTGAACCAATCAGATCTTAGATCAGGTGAGAGCAGGCGTTTCCCGTCATGCCCTGAGGTTTTGCAGCCGTTGGAGACCAACTGCAGCGCCTTGCTCCAAAATCTGCGGCCACCTTGATCTCACGAGATTTTCGTTGCCTACGTAGGTATGACGTCAGAGCAAGTCGGCGTCAAGTCGGACAGAAAATTAACCGGCATGCACTGCACGCCGATCACCGGTGATCGAATCTGCGCAGAACTTGCTCATCTCGAACGAGCCTAAAGATTTTTGCGCCCCAAAGGAACAGGAAATGCATCACAGTCGCGGTAAACGAGTGAGATAACATTTTTAAACTACACTTTAAAGCAGATTATACACAATACTTACATACTGTATAATGTATAGATTGTTTATTTAAATTTTCATCTTTTTGTAAAATTATTTTATGTGATCCCTATCTTCTTCTTCTTCTTCATGTGAGACAGGTGGGGTGGCGCCCCAGCGCCCTCTATTGACGAGCCGCCACTGTTCATATCTGAAGTGGCTACATTTGCTTCTGTTGATGTTCTGCTGACGTTCTGCTGTTCAGGGAAGATATTGCCTCTTTCTTGATACTGTGAGCACTGATGAAATTAGCAAGTCTGAACTATGTTCTTTCAGATGTTCCAGGTTTTTCCAATTCAAAGAGTTTATTATGTTTAATAGGATTGTCTGGGTGTCAAAGGAGTCATTAATGCTTTTTTAGGGGCTCACTACTCCTTTGAAGCAGGGCATAAAAGGATACTATGACAACTGTAATCCCACTGTGTGCTACAAGGTAATGTTAATGAAAATTTTATTACAATTTGTATTAGAGATAATATTACATCAGACATATAACTAATTATTTGCTTTTGATTACACTATACACTCATGTTTTAGTGTTTAAATCAATCATATGAAAAGTAGGACAATCCCAAAGGTGACCTATTTGCTTCACAAATATAATTTTTTGCTTGAAGTAGAACTTGAAAATGCCTTTATATTGTATTCAGAAAACTAGACCAATCTCCCTGTTTTATTCTTCTAATTATCACATTCAGATGTTTAATTTACTAGTGTACATTTTAGGTAGTCTAGGTAAAACTGCTGGTAAGTGATAATATAAGATATGATCTAAACTGATCATGTTGATGGTTCACAGTCTCTGCTTTGCCTGCTGAGCTAAAAGTTGCATTAGCTGACATAAGCTAACATAATTTCACAGACTGGCAGGACAAGCTGCTGCTCAGCCCTGAATAGCTGATGATCCCAACTGAGGTGAATCAGATGCTGATGTGATGCGTGAAAGATTCTCAGTATTATTGTCAGTGCTCAGCTGTTATCTAGCTAAACCAATGTTGTAGTAATGGGGCATTTTAGCAAAATAAGATATAAGCAGTACTACCTACTGCATATATTGTGCATAATATATACACTTCTGTTACTGTATTTGTGTATTTCAGGAAGTCTGTGTATATAATTTGCTGTTGGAGTATTTACTGATTGTTTGTATTCAAGCCTCAAAGTCAATGAAGGTGTCAACAAACTGTCATAAGCGTTTCTCCTGTGAGGCAAATATATAAAAAGAAGATCCAAAAGTCTGCTTAGAGTCATCATAGTCTGATTGAGAGAAGGATGCTGTTTCAAAGACTTCCCACTGAAGTTCAGCTCTTGAATCAGCACTCCGTGAGTTCAATCCATGTTTTAGCAGTTTGTCAATATCACATTCATCACTTGCCAGTATATCTCTGCTGCACTTCAAAGAGTTACACACCGCTTTTGATATACAACTTAAATTTCTGGGTTCATTCCTTCTACCCTTGAATACTTGTTTTTCATTGCACTTTCTCTCATGTGAATCCCAGCCCTGTTTCCAAATCATCCCATCTGACTTTCAGCCCTGTTTCTGTTTTCTGAAAAGAACCTCCTTTTCACTTTGACATTTGACAGCTTCCTTTATGCTGTAGTCCTCCCGTTTTTTCCTCCTGTCAAATTTCCATCACCTAGTTTTTCTCTGCTTTGTCTTTGATGATGGTGATAGCTCTACTGGACAAATACACTTTAGCCACATTGTGCATGTGGGTCAGACAGAAAGAAGCACTGAGGCATTTAAGGAACACTATTCTTTACGAAGCTTTACAGAAACAGCTATCAGATCTATTTAGACTCAAACACACAAAATACATGTAGGCTTTTGATTTGTGAAGGAAGGAATTGTAGCATTCAACAGAGCAACACGCATGTTGATTTACTTTGGCACTAACTTATTAATCCTTCACTCCCTTTAGACTCTTATAAATTAGCACATTCTTGGTACGAGGGCAAGAAATTGTGTGTCACACTGCAGAAAAAAGTAATGAACTGCCGTTCAACATCACCCAGGAGGGCATGGAAAAATGAATGTGTGAATAAAAAAAAAATCTCTTTTTTAATAGAAATATAAGACACAGCTTTAAATTTAATACTTATACCCTACACACACCCATGTAGTTAATTTCTGGACTTGCCTCTGTAGCTCTGTATGGTAGAGGACAGAGGTTATAAGAACATCATTCTACCACACATATTATGGCCTTAATCAATTGACAATGAGATACCATCATATCACATCACATCATCTGCTCTATCTTCCACTATTCTTTTATGCTGAATGGAAAGTGCTAATGTTTTTGGCTATTTGCATATTGGCAACTACTGTGGGAGTTAAGGTGATGGTCACAGTCAGAAGCCCAGTTTGGGCTAAAGAGGCTCAGCTTTCAGTGTTAACTGCATGCTGATTGGGTGAGTAGGTGAATAGAGGTCCGGCTGAGTTGACTGTGAGGAATGCTAAATAAATAATTCACTTAATTATCAAAATTTTCCAAAACATCCTTGTAACAGGTGACATTTGGAAAGAAGGCATTTTTTTTCTTTAAAATCTTTTTTATATAGATTTGCTTGTGGTGGGGGAAATTATGTATAAAGCATGATATTCCTTTCTGCACTTTAATGAAACATGCACTAGTCTGACACTTAACGTGCTTAGTAAGTGATGAAGGTCTTCTAGGAAACATGAATAAATTGTGTTTTAAATAAACAAAGATTATACAAAAACATGACAGGAAAACATCAAGGATAATTAATAGCCTTAGATCACTCAAGATGACAGACAATATCCAGGAGGCTGCACATCAAGGTTATTTACCTGAAAGGAGAATACATTAAATGCATTAGGTTTATATTGCATGAGCTGGGTTTGCTTGCAGTCCCTTATCTCACACAGGCATACACTCAAGCACACACATAGACATACACAAACATGTACGGCTTCTGGCTGTGTACCTTTACAGTTCAACAAGGTTCTGCTCTTCCCTCCGAGAAAACAAGACCACTGCAAATTGTTGGAATATTCATGTATTATGAAAATTATTTTAATCCTCATGAATTCCAATGTGTTCCTCTAGTAGCTAAGTTCAGAAAAACATGGATGTGCAGCCCCAATCCTTAAAAACAAAGCCTGTAAATTTTAGCCAGGCCAAAAAAATGTGTTCTTCTAAACATGGTCAAGTTTTGAGGGCACATGAAATATAGTTATCTGACAGAATGGGACAACAGGAGCCTCCAGGGGGGGAAATTACAGGCTCTAACACCATAGTCATAGAGGTTTTAAAAGATACAAACAAGATGAATCGCATGAGTATTGAGGGGTCTGGCTGAGATGGGAGTAATTGGATATAGAGAGAGAAAGAGAGATGAAGGAGAGAATGAAAATGTCAAGAGAGTTGTCTTTTTTCTTGTTTTTTTTTTATGTCTTCCAGCTGGTATAGATAGTCGTCTAAGTGGCATGTCACAGAAACCCGTGGTGAGATGCTTGCAAAATTACTGAAAATTAAGTGTACAAGATTGGCCACAAAAATCCAATCTGCTTCCAGCCTCAGTCATTTTGTAAAGTTGACGATGCCTGGGAACTTGTGACAGTCCAATTAAGGACATTTGCATATCAGGAGGCTTAAATTATTGTCATCCGCTGGAGCATAAAATGGAGGTGCAACTCAGGAGGAGATAGTGGTGATCTGCACTTGTAGACAGAAGAGTATGTGTGGGGGTTGAAAAAAGAGCTCGTTTTTGTAGCTTACACACAGTGTATATATTCCCTATACTAATTTCCCTACTTGTCTCTCCTCCTTCATTGTCCACTCCTGTTTCCTTCATCCTCTGTTCCTTTTAAGATGTCTACTTTCTCTCTACATACTTTCCATCTACCCCCTGTCTTGGTTGTTGAAAGACTGCACTATTTGGCATATCTTAAAATTTTATCTTCTACATGCAGATAAATGAGCAGACCTCATGAGTGTGGGTGGTAGCTGTAAAATGCTCTATTACCAAAAATAATAGTGGATCTTTTTCAGCCTCACACAGTGAACTCCCTCCATTGTGCAGCATGAAATTCCTCTTTTATGTGTTTCACTCTTTTCCCATCTTTGCCTGGGGCATTTGTATGATTTTGGCCTTATGTCATGAAGGCACAACCAACAAGAGGTACAGCAAAAGTAAAGGTAACTGTCATGTGAGAGACAGGAGCAAGGTCTTACAAGGAATGACTCCAGGCTGTAGCCTATGTACTACAGGCCACATAAAGAAATTGTGTATGTCTTTTCCTTTCTGTCCATCTCTCTTTGTCTTTGCATCAGCACCAGCCTGCCTTTACTTCTCTATTTTATATCTGCCATTTAGAAGTTGTGTTAAATGACATGGAGAGTTCTCTTCAAGATTCACCGAATGATTTTGTGTATAATAGTGATAATACCTTCTAAAAGGAAAATGCACTATTTATCAAAGTAATGTATAAACATGTTTCTCTTTGCTGTCGGGCTCTTAAAAATGATGGTACATAGCTTTTGTGGTAAAAAGATTGGCAAGAAAAGAAGAAACTGTGCTGTTATCCACAATATAAGTTATTTATGTCCATAATGACTCACAGGTTCCTGCATCAAAAAAGGTGAAGTAGAGTCCAAAGCAAAGGGACTACACAGTAACAGTCCTCTTCAGGGGCACTGATGTTACTAATTTTCTGCTTCATCACACACCCATAGGGCGGTACGGTGGTTTAGTTGTAGCACTGTCGCCTCACAGCTAGAAGGACCCGGGTTCGATCCCCGGGTCGGCCGGGTGCCTTTCTGTGTGGAGTTTGCATGTTCTCTCCGGGTACTCCGGCTTCCTTCCACCATCCAAAGACATGCATGTTAGATTAATTGGTGACTCTAAGATTGTCCGTAGGTGTGAGTGTGCATGGTTGTTTGTCTCTATGTGTCGGCCCTGCCGATGGATTGGCGACCTGTCCAGGGACTTCAAGAGTTTGTGCCAAATAGCATTGAAACTAGACGTCACGGCTGGAAAATTGGAATTTTACAGTGTGGTGAATTTTATCAACATCTGGAAACAATCAAGAAACAGCTTCACAAATCCACCTGACATCTGAAGAGAAACTCAAAGCAAGTGATATCTGATTAACATCACTGGAGTTTCTCCATTCTTAACCGCTTGTCCTCGTAAGGGACGCGGGGGGTGCTGGAGCCTATCCCAGCTGTCATCGGGTGAGAGGCGGGGTACACCCTGGACAGGTCGCCAGTCCATTGCAGGGCCGACACATAGAGACAAACAACCATGCACACTCACATTCACACCTACGGACAATCTTAGAGTCAC
>JAUMHL010000002.1:4337527-4362128 GCA_032362345.1 Sandelia bainsii | reverse complement strand
CTTTAATTTTTGGGGAAACAGGCCACTTAACAAATTTAGAAAAAGCCTTTTCCATGAGCGACTGATCCCCATTAAAAGCATGTAGATGCTTTCCTGAGTTAAACTCATGGAAAAGAATGAATTTAAAATTTACACTAATAACCTTATTTTTACATTTACTATCATTTAGATTACAATTTACAATTTTTAAGTTTGGCAATGCTGGTTTGAGTTCTGAATATAACATGATGTTGTAGATTAACTGCTTTAATGCCAATGGAATAGCATGACAAACCTGTCTGTATTCGTTTTGTGTACCAACCTAAATTATATTTCTTCAAAAAGGACATATAATCTAACAAATTAACATCTGAGTCCAACAAATCAGTTACAAACAAGATACCACTCTCAAACCAGTTTCTATTAAATAATGACTTTCTATTAACTGTTATCACTCTACTGTTCCATAAAGTCGACATGTGGGGAGAGAAGTTGTGTGTAAACGTTGGAGACCAACTGCAGCGCCTTGCTCCAAAAATCTGCCTATCGTTGCCTACGTGTGTGACGTCAGAACCAGCAGGTGTTACACCGTTTTCTGTGACCATCAGATTTTGTGACTCTAGGGGCGCTGTTTCGCTGATTCCTCCTGAACGAACGTAGTGTTCCAACAAAAATATCCGATCTACAATCGATTTTCTATGTGACATTTCAACATCCAGACATGTGAAAGTAGCGACATTAAAGTGTTTTATGGTTGGGATCAGGCATCACAGCAGTGGGTTAGGGTCAGGGAAAGACTGCGGGCTGGTTAATGGATAAAATATCACTTCACACACACAATGTCAGCATTAAAAGTGATACCAAAGCAGGCTGTTTTCTCTAATCCTAACCTCAGTACTTCTTTTGCCCAAACCCAACCTCACGGGGGACTTTGGTGTCGAACTCGGGTCTCAGGTGTTACACCGTTTTCCCTGACTATCAGATGTTGTGAACGTAGTCCCTCGAGGGACAGTACGTTCGTTCAGAAGGAATCAGCGAAACAGCGCCCCTAGAGTCACAAAATCTGATGGTCACAGAAAACGGTGTAACACCGGCGTCAAGTCGGACAGAAAACTAACCGGCATGCACTGTGCACCGATCACCGGTGATCGAATCTGCGCAGAACTTGCTCATTTCGAACGAGCCTTATGGTAAAGATTTTTGCACCCCAAAGAAACAGGAAATATGTCACACGACCGTTCAGTCGTGGTAAACGAGTGAGAGAACATTTTTAAACTACACTTTAATGCACATTATACACAGTACTCATGGACTGTATAATGTATAGGTTGTTTATTAAAATTTTCATGTTTTGTAAAATTATTTTATGTGATTCCTATCGTCTTGTTCTTCGCCACGTGAGACAGGTGGAGCAGCACCCCAGCGCCATCTATTGACGGGCCGCCACTGGTAGTAAGAGTACGTTTTCCCCCTTTCAGTCTGTGTCAGTAGTAGAATTGTGTCTCCTCTTGTATGAAGTGGAGCTTCAGTTAGCGAGCTATTTACATACATTATCACAGCAAGCCAAAAGTGAGCAAATACTATATGATCTTAAATATAGCTAAATGTGTTCTATCCTAACTATGGGTAAAGTAAGAGCCAGTAGATTAAATCCAATATTATTAAATTATCACAGACTGTTGCTGTCAGTGCAGATAATTTGTGTAGAAGTCTAATTCAGTTTTGACTTACGTTCAGCATACGTGAAAGTGTAACACTTGCATGTGTAAGGTCAGAGCATTGACAAATAGAGCTATAACAGTCATATTTCCCCATCCAGTTGGTCATAGAGTGACATATAACCCCAGAAAGAATGATAAATGGTATGTGTTTTGTGTGTGTCCATGTGTGTGTTTATACACTCTGCACGCTTTACAGTATGTGTGGGCATGTGTGAAAGTGAGCAACATGGAGAAAGACACAGTTTGTGGGTGTTACTTTATTTGATACTGAAAGAAACTGTGTCTAAGGCAGAGTGACGCAGTGTTGTGTGCAGTTTGAGTGTGTCTGTCTATAAGTGAGATATGATGAAGATCTGCATTCATTCTTATTTATTCTGACAGAGTGATGAATTCTGGGTATTGGGGGTTATAGTGGCCACAGAGAGGGACAGGATATGTGTGTATGTGTGTGTGAGTGGAGAAGAGCAGAGGCGTATATAAGGTAGATAGAGAGGTCAGTACTTACTACTGCTGGGTATTAGATCTCTGTCTGGTATAAACAGCTTGTATCCGTAATGTTTCTCCAAAACATCTGGCAGAATCTCCAAAGCAAATGTTTCCTCATCACTGCTCGTCCTGCCAGGGGAGAGAATAACAAATATGGATTCAGAAATCAAACACGAAATCATCCATTAAAGGAGCTCCTGGTGGCAGCTACAAATGCATTTAAAGTGTTGGTACAAAAGTATGTGCGTGTAAAATGTGGCATTATAACGCTTGATGTGATACGGTATTTGTTAGCATGGCCATGCTTCACTTAAAGTCATCTTTACATAGCTTTTACTTTAAAGCATTTGCAGGAAGCAATAAACTATAGTTGTTGTTTTCTAAGTAAAGAGCAGAAAGTGGTAATTCAAAATGTTGACCACACATGATCACGATGGGCCAGCCCTACTTTTGTGCTGTAGTCACTGACACTTGTGAAGAACAACTAATTTAAGCACTTTGTTTAGTTAGTACTGAGACTTCTAACCTGCCCAAAGAGTCCAAGTCCACTTTAGTGTAGGACAGATAGGCATCATACTCCTTATTATCTGTGAAGAAAGAGGCAACAGGAAAGAACAAATGAAAAAACAGAAAGTACAGGGCAGGTGGTTGTCACAATATTCTTTCTTGGAAAATGACTAAGTATTTGCATCACAGAACTTGATCATTTTGCTACACCCCAGTTACGGCCCCTGACCTCATAACAAGTGACAGCAACATAAAATCATTGAGATGATGAAACTAAATAAATTTGAACTTTGCTACAACAATATATCTGAAAACATACTGAACCCCCTCTTGAGTTCTTCTTTTTTTGTGTATCTCATACAACATACATATCTTCAAACAAAATATAAAAGGAAAGCAACACAAAATGCAAGTTTCAAATGATGGTTGTATTTTTAAAACAACAATGTACTCGTGTACTGTACTACCAACTATGCCTGTGGGGAAAAGTATAAAGTAGTGAACCTTCCCAGAAAGTCAGTCAGCATGATGACCAGGAAGTCCATCTGGTCTAGTCAAAGTCCAGATCTAAACTTGCTGTTAAGTCCAGATTTACTACTTGCTTCAAAAAACATTTTTATTTACATGATAATTAAAAAAGTCATTCTTTGTATTTAAATTTTGTATTTCACTATATTCACAGTGTCATCTACAGAGGAAAATGTGTCCTGAATACGTAAACTTTCTGATCAGCCCCACTTGTGGACATGGTCAAAGTTTGGACAGCTAATCATTCAGCGAATCATCTTTGGGGCACTAGACGTTTGTAACATCACATCACGTCAGAAAATGAGACTGACTCAGGACTTTAAGTTGAAATCAATACTTTCAATCAATACTACAAACTTACTTCTTAGTAATTTTCTCTCTATTTTTTTTACACAGCTATAATTTATTTGCTTATATTGCTTTGTCTGTTTAACTTTTCAAAGGAGCTGTACAAATAGAGCTAATCATTATTCCATCAGCTGTTAAAAAAAGAATTATCCAATCAACTGAGATAAACAAATGCTCATTCAGTCGCTTCAGTTGCTTTTTCCTTAATTGCTTTCTTTGACGTCAGTGTACACTTGATTAAGTGTAATCGTTGTGTATCTTTTGTATACATGTTTCCATTATAACGTACCAATGATGAGTGTGTGTGCAACATTTAATGTCCAATGACAAGCTGGCAACATGGACACTTTGTGGAAACTGTATGCTCTCTCCTGTTGCTTTGCTGTTGGCTTTGCTCTGCTTCTGCTGTTGACATGTGTACTGCATGTTGATTTAAGATGTAACTATCATGTTGGCGGCCTTTCTGATCCCCATTGTATCATGTGTGTATCCTGAAGTGAAAGTGAGCACTCAAAAAGGTTTACCATCTTCAGTTTCATCACTGCCGAAGTGTCTCCTGTAGCAAAGCATGATCTCCAGGTTGTAACACTTATAAAGTGCTGTCAGGACTCCCAGCAGCAGCAATATGACCCCGAGACCGCCAGCCAGCTCCAGGCGATACATATCTACAGTGCGAGAGACACAATAAGTGGAGAATGAGAAGAATAAATGAGATTTATATCAGACAATCTTCTAAGAATCAAATACTATTGGCAAAGAAACATAATAATCACCTATTTCTGCCAATTTACGAGAGTTAGAGAATTGTAACTGTTTGGTTTTATTTTCACCACTGCATTTTACAAAGTGGCATGCTCACATCTGAGTAAACAAAGTTAGTCTGCAACAATTTGCCCATAAGAAAAAAAAAAAGAAAGAATCTAAATTACCTTCAAATGGGTACATATTCTAAATCGGTGACTAAGGCTGAAATTCATACAGAAGCAGGACTGCTGATATTGGGTTTTCATTTAATGTTTTTTTTTTTATGAATCACAGTTGTATTTAGAGGCTTTGTTACCAGTCCGCCCAGAGTTCCTGCTAATAAACCACACTGAATTTAAGTGAATACACCAAATCAGACGTGCAAGACATAGACTTCTTTAAAACCACAAAACCAGATGGCTGTCGTGACCTAATTAATTAGAAACTAATAAATGTTAGTTTCCTTCATTTACTCATATAGTTCTTCTCTTTGGTAGTCTTCAACAAGGAGATTAAAGCTAAGCAGCTGCATGAATGTCACAGTTAAACATTTAAGGAAAGCTCAATGGGGCAGCATTTTTGTGATTGTCCGTAATGTGAAAGGGTTGCTGGTAGTGCTAATTTAACTATGTTCTAACAAACCACTCTGCAGGCCCATGTAGCTTCAGCAACTCATTGGTTGTTTTGGTTCTGCTGATGAAGTCGATGATGTAGCAAAACCAAATTTTTTAGCGTAAAGGGCTACAAAATTAGTCACTGGCAGAAAAAAGCGTTCAATCAGTTTCAACAAATAGAGATTTAAAGCCAATAAATGAGGAAGTTACATAGTTACACAAAAAAATCTAATATAAGTCATGATTATGTTGTTATGGTTTAGCAGCACAACCACTACCTACCAGTAGGCCAGTAGATTTACTATCATTGATATGTGTGGTAATCTGGCAAAATCCAGCAGCTGTACAAAATATAGCATAAGCAACAGTGGCAGTTGGTGACATTTAAACCTGGCTCACCATAAGTCTACTTATGGAGGAGGTTGTGGTGTATGTATGAAACTTTGAATGTCACTTAAATTTGCACAGGATGCTGTGACTCTCGAGAGACTGTAGCAGATTGCGTTACATTTACACTTCTAAATACACAATCACTAGTTATAGTTAATATGCAGTATTAAACATAATGTGTTTACATAGAAACCATGAATGAAAAACCCTTCTGATGCAAGTGCCTCAGCAGTGAACCTGTGGTGCAGGCTAAAACTTCTTGAATTAACCCTTTCATGCATGAATTATGACCCCTTCAGTCAATATTTTTTTAAATATATTTTTTACTACCCTTTAGACATAAAAAGAACAATTCAAGTGAAATTTTTGTTGAACATGTAATTTTCATACAGTTCTTTATATTTACTCTCAGCTGGACAGGATGCGCTTGAGTTGTCAACCAATAAACTATCCATTTTAATAAACAATAATATAAAATATTGCTAACACTATGTTTGCAAAAACTATGAAAGAACATGTGTTATTGCTTATGTGAAAGATAATTGCATTTCTCACAACTGGCCAATAAGGGGCAACACATGGAATGGTGCACAAACGTCTACTGTGTTGGCTGATATGCCACTACAGCAAAAAAAACCTCATGGATATAAAAGAAAATGGCTTCTGAATAGCTTTCCACTGTAGTGGACACCATGCATGACAGAAGGACTGATAGAAACAGAAGGACCACTTGTCTAATGACCTACAGAGTGTACGTTGGCAAAACACACAAAAGTAAGCCTCAACACAAAGTACGTTGCCACAGCCGAATAAGACAGATGCCCTCATGTCAGCATGTTAGACAAAGACACATACAAGATCTGCGTGCGTGTTTGTGTGTATGAATGAATGATAGTGCTATCATAGGCAATAGAAGTGTATGGTAGATTAATGGAAAATAGCTGGTGATTGATGGCACAGGAAATATGATCTATTACCATCTCTCGCTCTTAGTCACACATACACACACAGAACCGCCCACATTTGTATGACATTTCTGGAACCACTTAATTTTGACAGTAGTGTTTGTTATAACAACCAGCATGCTGAAGATCATGAACATATGCAGTGTGATGAGAGATATTAATTCAGTTCTCGTGCCTCTTTTATATTGACAATATAATGTAACTGTCTGATCATCAGTGCAACATAAATAAATTTGCTTTTAACTAAACAAATTCCTGTAGGATTTTTCAAATTCTAAATTATTTTGCCAGGTCCCTCTGTGCTTCTCCTGCAAGTTGTTTTAGGTGACCCTGAGGACAGACCCAGCATTGATAGTGTGTTATCATACTTTAAATGTAACAGCAGTCAACAGCCTTCTGTTACCATCTGGGAGCACAATGCCACCTATTGGTCTAGTGCACTGTCCTATGCAATTGTCCAAAAGTAGGACAATACTTTTTCCTAGTATCATTTACTGTGCTAGCCTTTATAATCTCTTAATATTTTTTTATGAATGACAACATGCAGCACTTACTGCTTTTCTATAATTTTATGAACCAGTAGATTCAAACAAAGCACAAAAAGAGACTGGATCCATCAACATTTAAATGGAATCAGACTTACTGTGGAGTAATGATCCTTGTTTGATGAGTACAGTTGAATCAGTTTCTTTGTTCGTACGTCAGTTTTACGCCTGTGTGACTGTGTAATAGCAATATTCAGTCTGCACCCACAGAGCCTATGTATGTCACCGTATGGGTTCCCTATCCTTTGACATTTCATACAACTCTAACTCTGTTGTTTAGCTGAAAGTGTCAATCAGAGTTGTAGTGATCACAGAGCCCTTCAGTCATGAGCTGATTTTAATAACATAGTACTGTACAAATTATAGTAAGTACAATATTAAAAGGGTTCTATTGAATAATACCAGAAATGGTTAATTTGATTAAAAAAAGGATGGAGAGTCTTAAGCAAAGTAAAAGTACTCATAATGCAGCAGATTGACCTCTGTCAGTGTTATATTCTTACATGCTGTATTATTTTAACCATTATTACTGATGTACAGTAAATGTAGTTAGAACTACATGTATGTACAATCAAAATCTGTAACAAAATCAGTATCAAACAATATCACATAAAGGCAGCTAAGTATAAAGTACAGTATTTGCCTATGAAGCCTGTGTAGTACTTGAGTAAGTGTACTTATTTAAGTGCTGCTTGCTATAGGTTCTCTGTAGCACTGTGGGAATAGACTTTAAATGGTTGTGTGATAACCCAGCACAGTTGATACAACAGCTTGTGCCACATTAAGACCAACAAAATAAAAGCTGAAGGGATATCTGTATAGTTCTCAGTAGCTGCTCCATGTGTTGTTTGTAAAATATATAGATCTCCTGTAATTCAAATCTACTGGAAAAATAAAGGTATATTTCACACGTTTTATCAGCAAGTTTGTAAATCAGATTGATTTGAAAAAAAAAAAAAATTTCACAGATTGGTTTTTTTTCATACAAATCTAGTAATCCACATACTGTACATACCACCAGATGTGTACATCTTACAACAACCCTCTGTCAATTCTCTATCATGTTCAGGGGAGCTCAGCTGTGCAATAAATGCCATCATATCACAACACAATCAATCACCCAGTCCGGCAGTGCTAAATCTGGTAAACCCTCATCGACGCCACTGTTGTGCCCTTGGTGTGAATGTGTGTAACTGTGTGAATGAGATAGCGGGGCCTTTCAGTGAATCGTTCCTGAATAAATATATAAAGTTTAAAAAGTATCTTGTGTTCATTGCATAGATGGAATATACAGTATAATGATTGGTTATTCTAATAATTTATTTTCTCTCTTTTTAAAATCTTACCTGCACAACTTACTGTGATTGTGTAATTTTTGCAGACAAATAACCTACACTAAATTTTAATGGCTGGAGCACCTGTGGTGGTTGTGGCATCTTTTCACTACAGTGTAGATTCTAGCTGAAGTTACCACTTATTACCAGTAGACGTCTCTCCAACTCTATTCTAAATCAGCTACAACACTTTCACTTACACACAGATACACTATATGGGAGAAAGAGGTGGGACAGCGACGGAGAGATGATAGTACGGGTGTGAGGGAGAGGGAGAGGGAGAGAGGAGCGTGGGGAAGGAAAATAGTGAAATTTAACTAGTTGCCAAATATGTGCTCCACAGTGAGGTAAACTTGGATTGCTTCCATTAGTAATGAGACACATTTAGAAACCTGCGCTTCTTTCTCCATCTCTTCCCTGCCTCCATCCAATCCTCTCTCCTCCCCCTGTGCTCCTCTCTTTCTCTCACTGTTCTCCTCCTCACTTCATGGCCGCTGCCCTCTTCGTCTGTCGTGCTCCGATATTTTCCGTTAGTAATGAGCCACTTGCCACTGTCTCCTGATAGCAGCGCACGAGAAAATGGGAGCAGAATTTGAAGGTTGAATTTTAAGTATGCTTTGTACTTATTAGGCATGAAAGAGAAGTCAGTAATAATGGTGGTGGTGTCTGCATGTGTTAGGAGGGAAGATAATACAAAAAAAATTCAGTAAGATTTTTACTTTTCTCCCTGACACACTCTTACGCTCTTATAACCAACGTAATTATACACAGATACCCCCTGGTTCATATCTTTCGGATTTACCTTTTGCCTCTGGATGAAGATACAGAACATGGTAGCCAGCAGTAGGCCCGAGCTCATATCTTCAGAAATCTCTTGACTGACATTACAGAAACAATGTCCAATGTCCTCTACCCTTCTGTTTGCCATTTTCTCTCAATTCTTCCTCTCTCCTGTCAGCTCTGTCCCTCTCCTTCCATTTTTCTTTCTAGTAAGACTCTTGTCATGGTGGCTGAAGGCAGCTCTTTCTGCTCTGTCAGTTATAATAAGTGGATGTGTATGGTCTGTGTACTGTAGGTGTGTGTGAGTGTGTGAGTGCATGCGGGCAACATAGATGCATCAACCCATTACTTTGGGTCATTGCAGGGTGAGAGCACACCCTAATTCAATCAAACGCATTCAGTGCATGAAATCAAGCTTTGCTAACGTGTGCTAACTTAGGATAACTTGTGCTTTGTTTACGCTGTCATGTTGTGTTCGGGTGCCCTAATGTGACCGTGTTAGCTTCATGGCTTCAGGCCAGGAGAGGCCGGAAAGGTCTGCTGGCTAGTTATCCTGGTTGCTGGTTAGTGAGCTTTTAGAAAAGTAGCTGAAGAGGTGGACAACTCACTTTGTTGATTTGTTTAGTTTGTTTCTTTCAAGGTGGGGACAAACTTGAAGACTAGTTAAGACTTCTAGAAAACTGGACAGTTAAAGACCTATTCCATTACAGATCACAGATTTCTAGTTTTTCACAGACTAGAAGCAGCACACACCTAATGACTGGTCCGTAACGACTACAAGTTGTGGCAGTCCAGAATACCACATATGCTGCAAAGACAAAAACTCTCACCTGTTCTTGTGTCAAAACAAACTTGGATGCCAACTGGCAGCTTCCACTTTTTATAAACAGTGGCATCTGCACAGAAAAAGTGCTGATTTCAGGTGAGATCCTGGATGGAGAGGTGCGTACAACGCAATATTATAGAGCCTACACAGGAAAATGGACGTCCAACCAGATGTCACAACCAAATCACATTCAAACAGTCTGTACAGTCATTAAGTGTGCGCCAGCCTTTAGTTGAAAGAAAGTGTAACAGAGACTGTCCTCCTGTGAAATACAATGTTATAGATCATGTACTGCCACTAACAACAATCCCTGTTTACCGTTTCATGACGTCCAGCAGCTGCAGTGAACAATATATGGCCGCCAACTATTTATAACCTCAAAATTTGCCAAGATGAGGTTAGAGTGATTGGGCAGCACAACAAAGGACAGAACTTTTCCACAGAAGTCCAATATAAGAGAACCTTCTATTGATGTTATTGTTACCAGTAGTGTGAAGACGTTGCACATGACGAACGTTGTGTGAAGTTAACAAAGCAGTGATTTTTTTTTTTTAAAGCAACATTTTTAGTAACCTTACTATGCTTATTTAGTGCCTAAACCTAACCCAGATTTCTCCGTGTGTAATACTACGTAATAACATGAAATTGCTTTGGTTGCACAGTCACAATTCAGTCACATGACACAAGTCATGTTACGAACATTATGTTACTAAGACTAACCATGTTTATTTAGCCTAAATCTAACCCAGATGTACTTGTGCCTAATCGATCTTTTTTGACTATTTTAGGTGAAAGTAAGTGTTACACCAGCCGACATTTTGGTGACATTGTACCTGCCTCCATGCGTAGAGGAGCTCTTACAACAAACAGTAATTTTGGTCTAACTAACTTTAATTTAATTAAGTCTAGCCTTTTTCTGATTTAAACTGTTTCAATTAGTTCAGTACAAAACTAGGCCCAGGGAAACTGCCTATGTGGTTATAAGCTCAGCAACCACAGTATGTACAGCAGAGACGCTGAACACCTTTAGCCTATGCCACAAATTTAGATGTCCTCAGTTAAGAAATCAATAAAACCAAAAGAATGAGCTCAAAAATGCTAAAATGTTCCATACATCAAGTTGGGTAATGATTTTTTGTAGGTTTATTACTACAACAAAGCCATGTTATGCACATCCAGTACACATAAATTTAACACAATGTTGCTAATACTAATACTAAACACAGTCAACCACAACATTTCAATCACTGACAGGTGAAGTAAATAACACTGATTATCTATTAAATTATCTATTGATTGATTGATTATTTTATGAATCTTGAATCTTGTTTCATTGGCACTTGTAAAGGTGTGGGATATATTCGGCAACAAGTGAACAGTCAGTTCTTGAAGTTGATGTGTTGGAAGCAAGAAAGATGGGCAAGTGTAATGATCTCAGTGACACTGACAAGGACCAGATTTTGATGGCTAGATTGCTGGGTCAAAGCGTCTCTAAAACACCAGGCTCTGTGGGTGTTCCTAATATGCAGTGGTCAGAACCTACCAAAGGAAAGACAACCAGTAAATAGGAGAGATTATCATGGTTACCAAAGGCTCACTGATATGCCTGGGAAGCGAAGAGTAACTCATCTTATGACTGACAGGTGTCAGAACACAGTGCATCACAGCGTGCTCTGTATGCACTATTTAGCCAGATCAGTCAGAGTACCCATGCTGTGCCTACAATGGGCACGTAAGTATCAGAACTGGACCATGGAGCAACAGAAGAACGTTTCTTTCACATCATGTGGATGACTGGGTGTGCATGTTTTGTCTATCTGGGTAAAGGAAACCAGACTGGGGCTGAAAATCTGTGTTTTAATGCAGTGAAAATAAACCTTCAGTGGTCTCGTGGAGTCCATGCCTCAACAAGTCAGAGCTGTTTTGGCTACACAACATTTTAATGTTGCGCCTGATATAGTGTGTGGGTTCATACCCATTAGTTATTGCATGTACCATAATTAGCATTACTTTAGATTTACTGAAAGTGACAAGTCCTGCACAATGATCTTCAGTTTTAAACACCCACTGACTTCCTAATTGAAAACTGCATCTTATATTATAACATATTCTCTGATGAGAAAAAATGTACACATGCCATTGTATGCTTCTTACTACAGTATATCCTTGTTACTCCATCATCATTCCAGAAAGGTTTGAGCTTCAAGTCGATACACAGAGATTACCTCCTTCAAAATTAACATATTTTTAAGAATGCTGGAAATAGACAAAAATAATTCTGCTAAGACACTTTCTTTAACACTTGGTATAATAATAATAATTTTGTCATTTTTCTCATCAAGTAACTTCAGAATGAAAGTACAGAAGGCACTGTAGGTGGTGAAATAGACTTTTCCAGGTTTAAGTTGTTCTCTCCAGGTCATTTCCTTTAAATCTATACTGATCACAGAGTAGGAGATAAAGAGAAGCAGACAAGTCAGAGAGGAAATTTTAAGCTAAGGGGCAACTGATATGTGGATTGTGTAAAAGGGTCTGCAGCCAAATGCTTACCTAGATTGTCAAAGTTTTGCACCAATTGTCAAATCTCTATACTGCTGAATCTGAGATGTGAAGAATGTAAGAATCAGTGAAAAAGAATGCATCAATGTTTTTACAGCAATATTCACAGACAACTAATGCATATATTGAATTAAAGCTGTTACAACTGCAATTAATCAACAAATACTTTAATGATTTATTCATTTTTTTCAGTTATGAGATGTATACAAACACACACACAAACACACACACACACACCAGTTTCCTGCATTCATCCAGTTAATTACAGTGTTAAGTAATGACAAGCCTACAATTCCCATCCTGACTCCCTCTGGTGATGTTTGCCTGTGTGATCCTGTGTGTGTGTGTGTGTGTGTGTGTCTCTGTATGTGTGCTTGCGCTTGTTAGAGTCCCTGGGGTGCTAGTTAAGTATAGTAAGATAGATTTGACACCCAAGGCATTCAGCAGGAGTCAGATGGGGAGAGGAAGACCTGCTTTTAGTCCTCTTCTCTCTCCGTCTTTTTCTCTTCACTTCGTCTCTCCCAATTCTCCCCTCACCTTTGCCATCTTTATTATTTCTCTGTCTGCATTTATTATTTCTCCCTTGTTCTCCATTTTTCTGTCTCCTGCTGTTTCTGTGCCTGTTTATCTATTTCCACATTCCCCCAATTTGCCCCGTCCCTGCTTTTCAGTATTATACACATTTATTTCATATACCGGGCATTCAAGTGGTGCTCCTTTCCATTCCAATTTGAGGTAACATAGGCAATTTCTCCTCCAGTGCCATTTTGCCAGACTCTTTTTCTTAGTCTCTCTAGGTTTCTCCCTTTCTCTGGGTCGTGCCCCCTGACTCAAACAGGCCTGTTCTCTCCACTCATCAGATGAAAAGCAAGGTACTGCAGGACTGCTGCAAATGTTTTACAAAGGGATCTGTGCCCTCATGCATTTTTCAGCTGAATAATTAAAGTGATAACTATGAGATGCTTTTTTTTATTTTGTCTCCATTTGTGGTGCGCAACACTCTTTCTATGGTGTTTTTCATACCCCTCACTAGAGATCTGCCTGTACTATGACATCTTCCTAATTTGATTTTCTGTTTGAGATTAAATACATGCCATACACCATACACTACATGGCATCACATTCTTTTATTCAGCTGTTTAGGAGCAGCTACAGAACCCAAATGTTTAAAATTAGGCTTTGGAGCAGCTTTTACAACTCACACATTTCTTGATGACAGCACACATTTTAAGTCTCAATTGCAGTATCTTGGAAGCTGTTTACATCCACAAATATTTACTGGGCCATAAAAAGCAGCATCAGTAGCTGAGCTGTGGGTCAGACAGAATCATCAAAAGAACAGGGCAGACATGGGTTTACATTAAGCCAGAGTAAAACTTGCACTACTTTTTTATATGAGCTTAGCTTAGTGAAAGAGTGGCCTTATGTTAATGTGTTCAGAATTGTTAAACTGAGCTCAATTTTCTTGATGGCCAAGGGCTGGGTGGGCTTGTCATTTTCACATTTACAATGTACTAGTCAGTGAACTTCAAGTGTTGGCAAATCTTTGAATTCTGATAAATGCCAGTATAGTTGTTAATTTGCTTATGGCGTAAGTAAAGATAATTGCTCTCTGGCTCTGGGTCATACATACTATAAAAGATGGGTAGTTTTGGTGAAGAAAGCCAAAAAAATCCTATTCCCCACAATTTTGAACATGTATGTGGTATAAATGAGTAACGTGGTGGTTACAAGAGTTAGGCAAATTACTTATTAACATCAGTACAATGATTTCCCATTTTCCCAAAGTTAACATAACTACAAAAACTGCATTCTTCTTTTACAACAGAGAGCAGATATGGGATACCACAGGGCTCTGCTCCAGGCCCCGTATATCACTGCCTATTAAATGTTTTTACTTAAATGCAACATATAAAATTTTTGAATTATGATGATAATGTTCATGTTGGTTTGTAGAAGCTACTGCTTTAGAACTTTAATGAGCAATTACCTGCATGTTGTACTATAGCATCACTCACATTATATTATTATTATTATTATTATTACTCATATTGTTGCAAAAATAATAAGTTTATAATATATTTAATTAGGATTTCTGCACAGTTGTTGCATGTCTGCTTGACATTGATTTTCTCTAAAGGGGAAAAAGCAGGAAATTGGAAGAGAAAGAGAGAGAACTCTACCTTTCTTCTGCAGGATAGCACTCCCGCTGCGCTTCCCTATATGATTCTCCACATAACAGGTGTAGTTGGCCAGGTCTGTCTCCTCCACAGCATCAAATGTTAAGGATAGCTGCACCTCCTTCTCTCCTAAATGTTCCCTCAAGACCCTGGACAAACAAATACACATAGATAACAGTCACAAACAACAGGAACATCACTTGTCTTCAGTTTTACTTATTTATAAATGTTTTAAGGAATAAAGAGGAGGAGGAGAATCTCAGAAGAGCAGAAAAAAAGAGAAGACAGAGACTGTTACTGTACATGTACGAAACACAAGAGGCAACTGGGGTTTCCTCTCTCCAGGATTACTCCTAAAAATCAGGAAGAAAAGCAGAGAAGGGAGAGGAGGAGGAAAAAAATGAGGGAAGATGACAGAGTAGTTCACATGTAAATCTTAGAGACAGAAGGAGCTCTATGGCTCCCAAATTACTTCACTGAAATTTCTGCAAGGGGGAAGAGGCAGGAGAGAAGTAAAAAGGAGGAGGAGGAGAAATTAGAACAGTGTGGAGCAGATAGCTGGAGGATAGAGGCAACAAGGAAGCATGTGTAGAAAACACTGGCAACAGCTGGACAAAGCCTCTAGCCTTATGGTGAGGTCATACTCTTAAAGCCTGTGAGGAGGAGGAGACTGAGCTGATGTTTGGGTCGTGACGCTCACTTTTAACCTTAATCTAAGGTCAGATTCAGCCATAACTAGTGATATCTGGGATTAGACTAACTGTGCAGGTGGCAGATTCAGAGCAGTCGGCACAGATGGTCCAGCAGCATCACAGGCTGGGGAATATCTTCCAGTCAGCTTAATGTGTCTGTAATGGTGGAAACCAATGACCTAATTGCATTGAAATTATTTTCCTGTATCTTAATTCAATTTATATTTTGAGAAATGCACACAGATACACTATGTTAGTGCAGATAAACACGCTTAATCCATTTCTTATGCATTTGCTTTAATATGAATAAATCAAAAGGCAGACAGAGCTTCCATCCATACATAGATGTCAAACTGTTTAAGTGAGGACTGTAATGAACAATCAATTACAATAACCCCATCAGCTAACCTCAGCTATAAAAAAATATTCAGTGGTTCAGAGGCAAAGATTATTTTAAAACTAATGTCTTGTGAAGTGAACTCAGTGTCAGCGTCTAATACTTAGTAATCAGAGCATTGAACATCATAGCAAATTGTCTTAGCCTGGGACAAGGCCAGAGAAAATCAGTGTGTGAAAAGTGTGAACTAAGACAAATTTGAACAGGCTTATAGGGCATTGAATGGGCAATGAAGTACCTTCCTCAAACACAGACTGTCTTGTGTCTGCAACCAACATTAAATTTTTTGGACTAAACTATAACCACATTCCAGGTGTTTGATTACAATAACATGGAACAGGATAAGACAATGGTTGAGACAAACCAGCAGGATTTTAAACTTTCTGGCATTGTTGACAGAAAACAGACTAGACAGACCACAGACATTTTGTCATTCTTCCTATGTGTGTCCTCTGCTGGTTTTCCTCAGATTTGGCCTACTACGATACTTAGTTTATACTAGACTATCCAACTATAAAAACACCAAGTTGAACCACACAAAAGTTGGCATAGTGGTTCTGTTGATCACTGACTTTAAAAAGCTTTCCTCCGCCCTTTTACCCATGGAGGAGCAGCCAAACACAATGGAGAGTTACTACTATAACATCATGATGGTCAACATTACTGAAGAACATTAGTTCCTGAAGAACTACACCATTTTGCTCGTCTCATCTGGGTGTCATTGGTTTTGAGTGTGTCATCTCTCCCTTTTTCTCATCTTCCCTCTAATAACTCTCTCGTATCCACCCCCACCCATTTCGGACCATCTTTATTTCTTCTTTCTCTCACCCCCCTCAGGCTCCAGTCTATAAGTGTAATGCTGTCTTGCTGTGTGCTGTTGAACACACTCCTACCCTTTCACAAGTAGAAAATAATTATTTCTTTTGCTCCTGTGATTGTTTTTATATAAAACGTAACACCAGGTGAGTTCTCCCTATCTCATGTTCATGTAATGCTAATGTGATTATAAACTTCACTGTTTAAGTTGAGCCAACATTACCCACACCATTCTTCTTTCTTACTATCTGGAAAGGCATAAACAATACTGCCCTATACGGTCAAACCTCACAGCTGGATAACAGTTTATCAGCATCAACAACTGCACCTCTAGTACAGAACCTGCGCCCCAAGGTGTTCTCACAGTATCTACTTTTACGTAGATTATGTAGATGATGTCTGTCTCTATATCAAAATCTATGTCCACTACAACTCACTAGCAAACAACTACACTTAATTTCGTTGTCTCCTAATTTTGTTGTAAGCTCTGCTTCAATGACAATAAAAGTCATTCTATTCTATTCTATTAATGGGGTGGATGCCACCTTCCTTTATTTGAAATCTGATATGATCATCATTGGTCCCTACTCTCTTACCAAAATCATGCATATTTACCTGACTGAGCTTCATATGTTCTGTGTCAGGTGCCTCTCATTGGAACATCATAAAAATTCCATTTAAAAAAATCCCATGCATTAATTACATCAAGACTTGATTTCAAACATTTGTATACTTTATGCTACATCTTTTTAAGTTGGTGATATTACTTATTCTATTTTTCCCTATGGTCAACAAATTCTATTTGTAAATTAATTTTTTAATTAAAAAAGGCTAAATAATTCATTTTCAAAAAAAGTTGGACAATAGTTTTAGCAAATATTATTCAATCAGGGATAGTTAATTCAGTTCTGTTTTTAGGCAGGGATATGGTGCTCTATGATTTATGATGATTATTTAGGACATGAGCATTGACTCAGGATTGACTCAGAATAAGCAACAGTGCATGTGTTAATTACAAAAAAGAAACATGTCACCCCATAATCTTCATTGATACATATACAATACAAAAAAAGTCCAAAATATAACCACAGTTGATATGAATTTCAAGCAGGTTAAGAAACCTCTCCACACCACTAGACATATGGGACAGCGCTGCCTTCAAATTAAAATAAGAAGCAAGCACTGGCCATAGTGGAAATATTGTAATTACAAATTCATTGCACATGAATGAGCCATGAACTATCACAGCTGAGTTGCAGAAATATGAGAAAAGTGGATAGCAGTGAAGCTGTGCCAACAACTGCAGTAAAAATGATGATAGTTTGTACTTATGGTGCTGTGTTTGGGCATAGTTTCATTAAAGCACTTGAATCTAAGATAAGGTCTATTCACATCTTTTAAAGATTTACATGTTCAAAAGGTGAACTTTTGTAGTGTGGAGAAACTTTCTATCTGTCACACTTCACAGTTGATCATTCTCTCCAGGTGGTGAAGTAATGAGGTGAAAGAGACCAGAGTTCTCTCACATACTGCAGTTGAACAAGTCTGGTAATTACAAATATTCCCATTATCATGGAGACCACAATATTGGAGCTTATGCAAACAGACGTGAACCCACACACTCCGCAGTCCAGCTCTGCAGCAGGATGGGTAGAGGGAGCTGTGAACGTGGACAGATTAATGTGCATCGCAGCAGGAGGCTGTAGTGTGATTGCTGAATTTGGAACACCAGTGTGATTGGATCAGAGTTGGCCAGAGGACCGGACTGAAAGATTGAGAACTCATCAGGCAAAGGTTAATTTAATACCACAGGGCACGATTACTTTCAAGTTTAAACACTCACACTCCAGCACATCACTGCTCTCTTTATCTACAACACTACTCTCCCAGGAGGGAACATGTTCAGAGGCCAATAAGTTGCTTAGCAGTTACTGATACCATCCCTCAAGTGGAGAACCTGGTTGCTGAAGTAAACCCTGTCAGCTTCAGAGTTGCTGTTGTGTTAGCGGACACTGACCTCTGACCTCTCTGACGAGGTACCGGGAGAACAGGGCATACAAAAGGATTTACTTATGGAGGAATATTTAATTCTTATCATTATTGGTGAGCTTAGCTAACGACATAAAATGTGGCAGTTCTTCTTGTAGGAGAGAACGTTTTGTCTACAGTTAACCTTAAAAAAGTTTTCTAACAATGGCAGTTACTGCTAATGGGTAAAATCACATGAAAACAAACCTGGACAGCCTTAAACAGTCTTTTCCACAATACTAAATTTTTTTTTATTTTACTGAATGTTGTATCAGAAGTGAATGCGGAGTAATGTGGCTCTAAAGCTGAGCAGTAACATTGAAAGAGAAAGAGACAATTTAGTCGTAGATGGTAGATTCTTTCCAAACTTTCTAGCTTACCTGTCAGTGTGCTGCAAGTGTGTTTTAGACAAACTAAACATGGTTTTCCTTATTATGTAGGCAGAGTGTCACTCTAAAAGTAATACAGCTGCAGGTTGTACCTGACTGATGCAATATGCTAATAAAACAGCTATGATTGATCCTTTATAGCTATTCCTGGTTAACCTTAAGATCATACAGGTTGAAAACAACATTGGTCGACTGTATTTGCTACTGTTTCCCTGTGTAATGAGGAATTATTAAAGACTTTACACATTCATTCATTTCTAGTTTTACTTTTGAATACATCTAATGCAGCTAAACTGTTGTTTACTCACTATTTCTCTGGCGAGCACAATGTAACGCCTACAAATACAAATGATGAAGAGAGTTTATCTTTAATGCATAATGCTGCTTCATAGCGTAGATGATGTACTGTACACCCACATAACAGTGCTGCTTGCTGATTTTGCACCTGCAGTGGCTAAATCAGTGCATAGAGTAAATATTTCATTTAGTTACTGCAGCACTGCAGCACACAAGTGGACTTTTCAGGTCTGCTTAGATGCATGGACTCTAAGCCTGTATATCCTATTTCTATTGCCTTCACAGAACACTTGCAAACAGAGCCACTGTTATTACAACAGTAACTAACTTCAAACTGCATAGTTTTTCTTGAGGATTGTTGTCGTGAATCCTTGAATGCCTGTGTACCAGAAAAGCCTGTCTGTGGTGATCAGTTCATGTCACTTTCAGACTTTCCAAATGTCTTCCCTCAGCTTAAAAAGATACTTGGTGGAATCAAATCAGCCCCTGACTTTCTGCTATATTCAAACAGAGCCCAAAAACTGTTTGTGAGCTTTGGTAGTCCTGTACATGCCTTTTAATTCAATTCAACTTTATTTATATAGCGCCAAATCACAACATAAGTCATCTCAAGGCACTTTACAGTGTAAGGTTTAAGACAGTTTTAGTTACTTAGTTAATTTAATTAATTAATTAGGCAGAAGCAATTCTTATATAGGCCTACACCCTTATCATTTTAGGTAACATGAATCAAAATCAAAATAGAACATAAAGAAAAAAGCAGAGATAAAAGAAAAAAACGAAGAAAAAATCATTCACACCCTAGAATATTTCTTTGTTCAGCATTCTTTAAAAAACATTAGTGAATTATATATTTTGAAGTTTTTATTAGCATCATTCCATAACTTAACCCCTATAATGGAAATACATCTCCTTTGTATGCCTTTTAAGGGAAATTGGTGCAACAAAAATCTAAATATCTCTATAGTCATACTTACTATCCTGTATTAATTGATATATATATATATATATATATATATATATATATAATGTTATATTAACATGAAAACCAATATAGTCTTTATAATTATCCTCCTGCATTTGTCCATTGGAGAAAGCTAGAAATGCACCACTCAAAACAGATCAGGCTGTTGCTCTAGAGACACAGAGGCCACTCAAACAACTAATTTATGATGTTAGCCATATATAGTGATTAATATAAAGGTTATTGACATAGCAGAAGAATTGACACTTTAACTTAAGTTTTAATAAATTTTTAATACAATTCCCATAAAGAATGATGTAATGTAAAGTATTGAAAATGAATGAAATGAAAATGTATCAGTTATGGATATTTTTTAAGGGTATCATTCCTAAGTCTCACATCATGGCAGTGTGCATGAATGTGTGTGTGTGTTAGTTTGTGAGTGATTTCCATGTACTGTATCTGGCACCCTGCAGACAGTCTGGCTCTTCCCAAAAGTGCCCCAATGTAATTGGTCCCAATAGGGGGGCAAATAACTTCAGTTTAACTTTATTATTATTATTCTGAATCTTCGAGGAAAGTTGAGGAGAAATCTGTCAGAGAACCCTCTGTGAGTCATAAATCATAAGGGAACAAAATTAGATGCTGACAGTGTGAGGAGTGCAGCTGGAGTGGAGTCTTTTCAGAAATTAATTAACAATAGAAACCTGTAAACTTGAAAGGCTGCAATTGATACTGTCTTGCAGTGTGGTGCAGGAGTGGTGAAAAAGTAACTTGGGGGAAAAAAGTTCAAAATATCTGTGTTTAGCAAATGTGCTTCATTTTCATCACTGCAGTTTATTCTTTCTCCTTCCACCAGAAAATGATTAGAGGTACAAACTACATACATGGATGTTTTTTTTTTTTTTACCTGACTTCACTTTCTTTAATGTGTCCTGCTAGTTCTTCAACAAACTTATCTCCTTTCATCCAGTAGATGATGGGCCTCCTGTTTTCTCCGCTATAGCCAAAAAAGGCCTTGCAGTCCAGGCTGAGAGGCATACCTGCAAAACACACAACGCAACAGTCACAATACAGACAGCAAAACCCTCTCCACTGAAACATTATTGCTATTCAGGTTGAGGCATGCTTGCAGGGTTAGTTGGACACATGATGCCACCCTCAGGAAGCAGTGCACAAAGCTACAACAGGTGTGCTGCAGAGTGCCTCCTTTAATGGCATTTGAAAAGGGGCAACTAAAGTAATTAAATGTGATTAACTGATTAATCTGATTAAAATGTTCAATTCACTGAACCAAACTGAAAGCACAAATTATAGTATTTTTAAATGGTCTCTCTCACACACACACACATACACAAACTAAAACCAGTCAACAATGTGTTAAGAGTTTAATGCGTTTTTTAAGATGAATTTGATTAATTTTCTGTCTTTCTTCTGTCTTGTTTCTTTCTGTGATTTTTGACAGTTTGTAGACATCTTTGTTATTATTTTTTGTACAATTACAGTTTTAGGAACTGAACATTTGCGTTGGGGGTGGCTAGCAACGGGGGGCTGGTGGCTGCATCTCTCTGCCCTCTGTAGATCTGCCCCTGTCACCAGACAAGAAATATGTCAGACAAGGTTTATGTCAAGTGTCTACTGTATCAGAGTCTGATGGGAGACAAACTCACACCCTCACTGTCTACACACACACACACACACACAAAAATACAGAATTAAAAGTGGGGGTACTAACTTTGGAACATGACTGTAATTCCAAGGCACACTTGAGTTAAAGTGCTATACAGGCTATTATAGAGTCTGTTTGTCTACTCTGAACTGGAAGGTCTGTGTGCAAGAAGTTCTGTGATTCAGTATTTGTAATGTAATGTGCTGCAGAATACCTAGTACTAGCAACACACTTCTGCATACATACATACAGTATGAGTGCAGGCGGCATCCACACGTGCTCTCACTCACCCTCCTCTAAGACCTTGAAACCACCACTCTGTGATTAAAGCTATCAATAGTGATGATGGAGTATTAATGAGCATTCTAATGAGTGCTACCTCGTTAGGCAGTCAATTAGCAGATAATTATGATAGACCTCGGTATCCTCAAAATGATAGCTCTATCAGCAGAGTCAGGAACCAACAGTGAATGCTAAATTTGTTTGTACATCTTTGTGTTTGCTGTCAGACAAACACTTGAACTGTATGTTAACACTGAACATATTTACATGTTAAACATTTCCTGTAGCTGATACTATTACACGATGCAGTTTGAGTGGGAAGTTTTACCCAGGGTAAATTAATCCATGAAATTACCATTTAAAAAAAAAAAAAACTTGAAAAAATTGAGCAAAATTAGAGCAGCAAAGGAAAAAATGACCACAGACTGGTTATTGGTTGAATAAACATCGGGTTGAAGATGAAAGTGTTTTCATATGGAAATGTCAGATGATTGCTTTATGTGTGATTTCATCGCATCATTCATCCTGATTGATGGAAAAAAGGGAGATAACAGAAGGCTCTGATGTCTGCCTGTCTCTAAGATTTATAATTTCTAACAAGGAGAGAGACAAAGTGGTCTGCAAAGCCTCATGCGTCTTGCATGTGTGTGTTGGTGGGCTTTTGTAGTGGGAAGTGTTTTGTGCTGAGGCAGCCAGCATTGCACACACACACTGCAGAAAGTGGTAAAAAAAAAAAGGATTATAGTGAGATTAGTTTAGCTTGATTGTGTGTGTGTGTGTGTGTTTCTAGGTGTGTGTATGTGTGCTCCAAAGTAATTGATTAGCACCCTGAGGGTGTGTTTGTGTTCTCAGCATGTTATGGTGATTAAAATCATCAACTTTGTTTGCACTTGTGTAGCATGAGTATAGTGTATGTAGGCTGGTTTGAGTGATTATGTGTGAGTGTGTGTGTGTGTGTTTCCAGCAATCAGAACACGAACCCTGAAATCTAGTATGAGATTCTTACAGTGAGTCGAGTCATCATTTCTATTTGTGGCAAAAGCAGCGGGGTGTTTATAAGAACTCCACTGGTACTGTGTTGTTGTCATCTCTATCAAAGAAAGACTTCATACAAGTGACTGATGGGAGCTTTCTCAAGTTGGTGCATCATCCCTTCACACTGCAGCTGAGTGCAATCGCACCTAGACATTGTTTCCTTTGGTGTGAACAATACTGGAAGAACTCACTTGGCTCAATCACAAATGAGTCTGCAAACAAAAGCTCACATGACTCACGAGTCAAAACGGATCTGATTCCAGTCTTTGGAACTTTTTGTGTGCTCTTTAATGTATGTGTTCTCTTCTCAAACATTCACAACACGTAGATGCACATAAAAAAAGCAGCATCAATCCAGACTGTGGTTTGCCCCTGGTTCATTTTTTAATGCTGTTATCCAAGCATGAGGAACGGCTGGTTATCAGACACCAGCATCTGTTTCCTTCTGCCTGTTAAGCCTTGTGTTTTGAGGTGGTTTCCTGTAGTGGATTCAGACCACATTCTCACATACAATGAGTAAAAAAGAAAAAAAAAACTCTTTCTGCTTCTATATTTGATTTGTTCTTATCAGCCAGAATAAACCAAATGAAGGAAACAATCTACAATATGATTGTGTAGACGTGATTGAATTTCAATTAATATCTTTACTGTGGTGATTCTAACAAATAATAAAAGCTTTGTCAATGGATTTTTATTCTGCAATGAACTCTATTTTTGTGAGCTATAAATTGTACATAACTGTTTTGTACTTATGTAGCTTTGACGTGTTTAAAGTGATCTAACAACCCCCTCACATGCATTTTCTCTTGTTCTTGTTCTTGATCTTTTCTATCCTCATTTCTTCTATCAAATAATATGTTTTGTAATGTTACACACGTTATTTGAATAAAATGTGTTTGAAAAATGGCAGTGCCACTACTCTTTCAGAGTGCACACTGGACAGTGGATATATGGTAAGTGTCTGACATCTGACCCAGTCCCAATCTGATCCTGCCCCATTCTGTTTTCTGCAACCAGGGTCTTCTCTCATAGGTCACCATGGCTTCTGGAAAACCAGAAGTTCACAAGGAAATTCTGTTTTTGGTCAGTGGGTGATTAGGCCTGAGTTTGTCTCCTATTGGATAACATCTTAAATCTTCCAGACATAAAGGACCAGAGGTAGTATGTGAATGCACACAGGTTTCCATCCATCCATCTTCATCCGCTTATCCAAGGTCGGTTCGCAGGGGCAGCAGTTTCAGCAGGGATACCCAGACTTCCCTCTCCCTGGCCACTTCTTCCAGCTCCTCCGGGGGGATCCCAAGGTGTTCCGGGCACGCCCCTTCGGAAGGAGACCCAGGGGAAGAACCAGGACACGCTGGAGGGACTATGTCTCTCGGCTGGCCTGGGAACGCCTTGGGATCCCCTGGGATCACCAGGGAGGCATCCTAATTAGATGCCTGAGCCACTTCATCTGGCTCCTCTCGATGCGGAGGAGCAGCGGCTCTACTCTGAGCCCCTCCCGGATGACTGAGCTTCTCACCCGA
>JAUMHL010000002.1:4314949-4324957 GCA_032362345.1 Sandelia bainsii | reverse complement strand
CTCACGTTGCCCATAATCAGAGACGGGAGATGCGGCTTAAATCTTCTCACCTTCTCCCTGCGCATCTCTCGTCTCCGTTCTTTATTTTCTCCTCACTGTTTTCTGCCACCTCTACATCCCCTCGCTCTCCTCCTTATCTCATCGGGGATGTTTAAAGTTCTGGCATAACTTAATTAACTAAACTATTTACTGAAAAGACCGAAAAAATTAAAATAAGTTAAAGAAAGTAAAAGAAAAAGACATCACAAAGAGAGAGACTGCGAAACAGCCTGCTGCAAGGCTCGCGTCTGCGCACTAGATGTATTATAATATGGGTATATTGTCTCCTACATGATTCAGTTTTCCTGCTGCAGCAGACATGCTTCCAAAAAGCTACTTAGCTATTTGATATTTAGTGCCGTAAGTGTAAATAAAACATGAAACGGTGGGGAAAAGGGGACAGATCATGACCTCTTTGGCTTTCAATAAGGAACAGGTGTTTTTTCTAAGGTCACTGTTCTACAAAAATGTCTGAAGAGGAAATGTCTTGACACAAAGAGTTGCTTTCTGATGACTGGCTTGGATGAGGCCCCAGACATGGTTCATGCAAGTACACAGATGCTAATGATAACCTGTGGAGGTAGCCCACATCACCACAAGGTGGCCACCAGGTGGCGATGCGGGCTACTCAATGCTCAAAGCATTTCCATTACCACCTTAGTAAACAGACATGGTGAATGTCGAGAAATGTGTACTACTGTTGACCAATACACAGAAAGAAGAAAAATAAACAGCAATTTCAGTTCAGAACTTTTTTATTGTATTCCTACCTGAATGAAGAGATGACAAAGTATCATAAATATGATGGTTCAGCTAGAATGAAGTCAAATTGGCTGTTATTTTAAACAGAAGTTAACCCAAACAAGGGTTCAGTTATCTCTTGTCATTTCATGCTGTGGTGCCCCTAGCGGCAATGCTCAGACTGCAGACAACGCTACAGATGCTTTAGGATTTTACAAGTTACAGTCATGAACGCAACAATGTACGCAATGGACACTGCAGTTCACAAACCTCTTCAACAGATGTAGGAAATGTAATTTAGCATGGAGAATGGACATTAAAATAAGATGAACTAAAAAAAGACAGGAAGTTTTCTTTTTAGAAAACCTAAAGCAACCCCATGAGTACTATTGCCCTTCAAACCTTCAAAAACTAGCTGTTTTAAGGTCATAAAATCCCCTTTTAAGTCCACTGAGATGGTCAGTGTGACTTCCTACCTCCTAACCCCCATTCCACGTCTAAAAGTGGTAGAAGCAAACAATTTCACTTAGGATCTATCTTTGGCTTCTCTCCTCTTGCTCTTGCTCCCACAGCTGTTAGAGGTGTGAAAATGTTACGTGGGGTAAAAAAGGTCATGCCCTTAGAGGCCAAAGACAAACGCAAACAAAGTGCACACACTTAAAATGAATGCACAGACGGACACAGAATCAGGCAGGATAATATCACTACAACAAGAAAGAAAGTAAACTGGATTAGTGTAAATGAGGACTGGTTTGATCTGCTCATCTTATTCTGCTGCACACACATTTCTATTATGCACTAGAGATTTTATGAACACATACACTTAGTTTAGTTCATTTTAAATTAACTATCGGGCAGTGTACATTATTCAGCTAAATGAAATGTCCACAATAATAAAGAATAGTTAAACAAATTAGAATTAGGCTAAAAAGACTAAAAACATACCGTAATTAATGCTTTTCTAAATGAATAAATTATTGTGTTTTGGTTGGTGCCTCATGATGATCTGTAGCTGGAGGTCTGAATTAAACTACAACCAAGAAAAGTCACTGAATTTAAGAAACTCTCTGGGGATGCAGAGAATTGTCAGGGGGGTTGTGTGAATGAGTAACTGTGCACAAATATATCAGAATATGTTGCATTAAATTGTGGTTTGCAGTCATTTGTCTCCAGTGCAGCCAACTGTGAAAGAAGCATATTTTAGATTTTAAAAGCACCCTCAGTCCTATGGACATCATTTTTTCCTGTGAATTATATTTAAATCCAACTATTGTACCTTTCCCAAATGGCCATGTAGTCACAATGGCAGGGGCAAACTTTACCATTAGGTAAGGTGAGGGGCCCTAATAGCTACAAATTCACCAGGATGTTTTGATACAATGCAGAAGAAATTACTTTCTTATTCAAAGACGTATGTCCTAAGCACCTAATTTATCACACAACGAAATTTTTCCTTCTATTCATGAAGTGACGTGAGGAAAAACCAAGGCAAATGCCTGCATCAGCAAGCTCCTTAATACCAATAACATTCTCAGTTAGAGAAAGAGTGAGAATAAAGAACTGGGGAGGCCCTGTCTACGTTTGCCTGGGGCCCTCACATCATTAAATCTGCCCCTGCACAATGGCCACCTTAGTGGACCAATGAGACAACAGTAGCTCTGACAGCATGAGACAACCTGGCAAGAGATAAAAGGCAACAATCCTGAATGCAGCAGAGAATGTATGTGCTTATACAAAACTAGAGAGATGCCTTACCAGTTCTCCTACCTACTACCTGCTGACAACAACCATTGTCTGAATGGAAAGTTGATCAGATATGACAGACCCCCTCACTTCTGTGTAGCCACAGGGAGCTTTCCCCCCTCTGCATTAATTTAGATGAACCTAAGTTGAGCTTGAAGGTCCATTCTTTATAAAATAAATCACAATCTCGCAGTTACAAACTTCCTCAGTGGATGGAGTTGCTCGGTAGTCATGGAGATGGTCAGATCAGACCAAAACAGGTCACAGTATCAACTGTGAAGGGGTTAAAGGTCAACAACCAGAAGACTGTGCATGGCCTGAAAAAGATTGCGGAACCCAATCATATTCAACACCAAAGTCCCTATTTAAACAGAGACAGCTGGTTACGATCTCCTCTTTGTACAACCACTTGTTGGTACGATTCAGAATCCAGTAACAACTGAAAAATTTTAACTTTAATGACTAAGTCATGCAGTCCACTGAGACTACATTTAAAATGGATTCCACATTTGTCATAAAACCTATAGGAAACTGGGTAGAAGTATTAAGAAAGAAAACAAAAAGGAAAGAAAAACAAGAAATATGATTTAGCCCTACAATCTGTTGAGTCTCATTCACAGTGAATATCAGCTTTCGCTGGCCCAGCCTTTTGAATCTGTGTTTGTGTGTGAATACCACATAATACACTCCAAGGTACTGTAGGTGCTGCCTGATGGTAATCCATCCTCACACAGCCTCACTCGAGTCATTAATCCTTTCAGGTTCACACACACACACACACACACACACACACACACACGGTGGTCTTGGTTAGGTAGATTTTGAAAGGGAATTTCTACTTAATAAAAATCCAATTCCGGCTCCACAGGATCCTTATCCCACAGAGAGAGTGAGAGTTTAAAGAAGAGAGAGGAAGAGTGGAAAGACAGCAGGAGGAATAATGAGACAGTGATGGAGACACTGAGATCACACTGTACCAAACAGCGAGGACTTTTTGTTAAAAATTGAGCTCATTTAAAAATATTGTGAAAAGGCCTTACAAAAGCTTACAAAATTAGAGTCATAGGTTCACTATTCAAAACTGGGTTTAATTTAAAATAAGAGCATATGGCTGCTGCAAATTGTTTAATCCTGTCTTTTAATGAAGAATTGAAAATTAAATGAAACGATTGCAGTCACATTTAAACGAAAGAAATAATCACCATCTCAGCAGATAATTGTAAAACCAATTAGAGATCGATTTAGTCTCACTGCTCTCAACCTTTTTTCCAGTATCAGAGCTATTTTTTTTCAAGAAAAAAAGGCTCATATAAACCTGATATGTCCTAACTAGTCAATGGTGAACAGAACTTACAGTATGTCTGGAGGTCTAGGAGCTAAAGAACCAGATGCAAAGAGCCGTTGGAGATAGAGGGAAAGTGAACGTTGGGCATATATTAATCATGTGGACAGAAACAGGATAATAACATTGCTCCATGTGTGCTGGATGTCTAAAAAGTTTTATTTTGTTGTTTTGACATCTTGTTATGTTGCCCCCAAGCAGCCAAACAAATCTACTAATGCTGCTTTAAAAGTGAGAGCACACAGCTTGCATTGGTTGCTCCAAGGATTTCTGAGCCAAGAATTCCTGACAAGTAATGTATGTACATTTACTTGTTACCTTATATACATGGACACAAGATACAAGCTTGTAGCTTTCAGTTACTGTATGATTTAATTTACTCACTAATGTCTCTTTTTTCAGTTATAACTGTGTCTTTGTGTGTCCGTCACATTCATCTCAAACAAGTAAAAACAAAACAGGAAACACACACATAGCTATACCACCTTTTAACAGAACTTGACTTAAGTCAACAACACGAATGCTTTAATTTCCTGACTAATATCTTCCTGGAATGTGCAGGGACCTTGCAGCCTCGTAACCACTTCTCCAAAGTTGAGTTTTTCTTGCTGCTGTTATTTTTCTCTGTGATAACACAGTAAAACACATGTTTAGGTGACCATCTCACCTCTTTCAAATACCATTCTCCCCCTCTCCTCCTCCTCTGCATTCCCACCAGTCTCCCTCTCCATCCTCTCCGTCAAGGTTTCCAACAGAAGCTCATTACCATATTCATGAGGCCGCCAGATGACAAATGAAAGCAAGAGAAAATAAAAGAACAAAATCCATTCTTTATCGTGTTTTCATTGCATATCGATCATACGTTCAACTGCAATTATTTCCTCTATTCTTTTGATGCACTTTTTCCTCCCTGTCAATTTCCAGTTTCCGTCTATTACCTCTTTCTCATGGCTGTCAACAGCCTGTTTATGTAAAGGCACCAACTTAGTCTGTGTGTGGGTGTGTGTGTAAACTCTATGTGAGTTTGCACATTATGACAATGATGGAAATACTAACAACCTTGTACTATATTATATACCGTAAGCTGATGTTTTGTGTTTGTGTGTGATTGTAGCGATGGATGAAGACTGAAACAGCGAGTATGTGTGTTGACAGTGATAAAGAGGAAACTCAGATGCTACCACTATGCACAAGCCTTTTTGGCCTGTGTGTGTGTGTGTCCTTCATTCCTACCTCCTTTACTGTTGCTTCCTCTTTTCTTTTCCTTCCTTTCCCTTTACTCTCATTCCCTCTTTCCAATCTTGTCATCCTTTCCATGATCCCCAAAGGACTAGCTCTGGTGATCATCTGACTTTTCCTCCAGCATCACAAGCAGTTTAACATTTTACCAACTGAAATATCTCAACATCTATAAGATGGATTGACAGTGTAAGCATTCACGGTGTCCAGAGAAGGTACTGTATCGTATCCTATCATCTACAGTATGATACTGTAATTTGTCTGATGCTTCAAACTCTTCTGGTGCTTTCAGACAGATAGTAGACACACTCAGTCTAAATACCTGTAGCATTCATCCACCACACTGTTGATACCTATGTGGTTCAGGAATAAAAATAGACCTCGGCTCTTTGGAAGCGGCAGAAGCCACTACTTGCTGTCTGAAAGCCACCTAAAATCATGTAAACTTAGTTACCCAGAGTTTCTTCCATCATCTTTCAACTTCTCCTGTCTTTACAACTCTTCATTTCTACCTCTACCATTTTTACTTTTTGGCTCTTCCTGCCCTAATCGCACTTCATTCTTACCTTTATCCTCGCATGTCCTCTCCCTGTCTTCCCCGTCCTACCCTACTTTTCTCTTCTGTCCTTCCAACCTGCCTAACCCTTTACTCTTTTATTCTCCTGCATGTTTTTTTCTTTTTTGTTTCCATTAAATTCCATGTATTATAAATTATTACTTTTCCTGGCATTGCCTTCTTTTTTATCCCTTTGACCCTTCCTCACTTTTTTTTTTTCCCATCCTTTACCAACATTATTTTTCCCACTTACCCTCCTTAATCCATTTTATCAATAATCTTCTCACATATTCATTTCTAAGCACCATTTCTTAAGGTTTTATTATAAACACAAGCTTTTTATCACTTTTAACTGGGCAAGCAGAAAGAAATGAATAAATCATTGTGCATTATTGTTGCAGATAATTTGACACTTAGGAGCTATTGTGCTGCATTATTCTGCTCTGAATTACATAGCTGTGGATGACTAACAACAGCAAATACAATCAGTCTCCAGTATTCAGTATTTCGAGTCTGAAATAAAAAGACTTTTCTTGCATTTTCTTCGTCTTGCACGCATCCCACCTCACGTTATCTCTCTGTGACAGTTTGAAAGGGAATAATGACATGACACATTACCATTTTAAAGCGCATGAATGAAAAGACCGAGCTGGAAGGGAAAGACAAAGGGACAGTTAGAGATATAGAGAGAAGCAGAGGGAAGACAGACGGCTGGAAGGAAAGTGAGATAGAGGCAGACACCTCGCAGGGACAGAGGGAGACAGACGTATCGAGATAAATACTATGGGGAAAGGAGAAGACAGAGATAGACGGAGAGAGACAAGAGGGGAAGAAAGAGACAGAAAGCCTGCCTCTTTATCTTACCCTGCCTTTCACAGCCAACCACACACTGACATCTAATAATACTGTGTGTGTGTGTGTGTGAACAGCTGAAAGTATCTGTTTGTGTATGGATATATGGTATAAACTCATACATTATTGTCAATTAAGCTGCTGTATTTTTAATTAATTCAGTAATCATCATATTTGCACTCAGTGCATCTGACGTGAGCTTGGGCCCAGAGAACTTGGCAGCGTTTCTGCACAGAATTGACGTGTGGCTTCTTCTTTGCGTAGATGGTGAAAAACCTAAATTCTTCGCAATCTTGCTTTGAAAAATATTGTTTTTGAATTAATTAACAATTCTCTCAGGACGTTTGGCCTAAAGTGGTGAACCACGACTCATCTTTGCTGAGCCTTTGGTCGATGCTTCTTTTAGACCCAATGATCATACCCTCACCTGTTATGGATTAACCTGCTAATGTTGGATTCATCCAGAATGCTGTTACTTAAACATTTTTGTCTCATTTTGCCTCCATCCCAACCTATTTTGATTGTGTTGCAGCATCAAACTATAAATTTGCTTATACTGTACGTAGTTACAAAATACAATTAAACTGGTCAGTCAGAATACTGACAATATTTTCTTTGTATTTTTGTCATATATATATATGGGTTCAAGCTAATTAATTGCAAAACCTTTTTTTTTTTTTTTTACCATAGTCAAAATTCACAATCTTATAAAACAGATAAAGATTTTTGATAGATTTGATAGGCTGGAAGAATGTAGAAGCTGGAATTCATTTCCATGATGACACTGAATCAGTTGATATCTAATAGTTACCATATATCTGTGAGGGGAGATTATTCATTAACATATACATGCAAACACAGAAACAGTGCAGTATAGTATATTTGGGTGTGGCGTAAACAGGTGTGTATGAGTAGTGGTATGGGTAATCACAGGGTATGTGGTGATCAGAGCTGAAATCTAAATCCACTCAGACTAACATTTAGTTCTTCAATGAGCAGTTTATTCTGTTCCCTCATTTGCATTTGTCAATTTCTGACACGTCATGGTGTCTTTCAGGTCTTGCCCTTCAACATACAGCTTTGAGGGTACACATGACTGTAATCCTTATTTTCTAACACCCAGTAGTCAGTGCAGTCACAGTGCAACACACTGGTAGAATAAAATACTGATAGTAAATGATGAACCATAACAATTTGTGATGAATGAAATATTTTACACTACCAGTTATTAAATCAATATGCGTTTCATTTATCAAGTCATATCACAACTTATGCTTGATGTGTATCTCCATGGTCTTACTGTCACATTTATTTTCACTGTCTAGCCTATAGTCATACGTTTCATTCTTCTGACTAATAGCAGGCTATTGTTTCACAAATTTAAGTTGTGACTAATGAATGAGTTTATTACGCCCCCGATTTTACTGAATAAAGTGAATAAAGTTAATGAAACATTCCTCTTTGGATTAATCATAGAAATTGCCTAGTTAACACTTTTGTGCTCACACATTGTACACAGGGAAACGTAATAAGAGATATGAAATAAAAATTTGTTTATAAAGGCAGAATGAATATTGTACTATTTCTATTAACCCATAAGAAGACCTACAGTATTACAGCTTATTGATTAATTAAAAATACATATGAGTTCTAATAAATGCATCTGACATTTAGATACTGTATTTATCCTCAGCTATTTTTAGACTCATAGCACTGATAGTATTGCATGTACATTACACACCTACACCCTTCTGACACCGCAGCGTTTTAAAAGGCGAAATTTATCAGGGGATGTGCAAATAATCCCTGAAGCTGCATTATTCTTTTTAATGTATTTTTTTTCTTTTATTTTACACTTTTTATATCATGAATCATTATTTAATTATGAGCTCTTTTTGAATACCTATTGCCTGTGGCACACATCAGTGTACTGTAACAACAGGGAGCATAATGAATTATCTATATATCCCACAGCATTATAGAGAAAAATGAGAAAACCAAAGGATGTAAGGTGGAACAGAGGGAAAAGAATCTGAAAAAGACAACAAAGGCAAAAAGAACAGGGAAAGGGAAAGAAAGAAAGGTGGTAATTAATGGCGAAAGAACGAATAAAGAGACAAAGAGAAGAGAAAGTGAATAAGAAAAAAAGAAGAAAGGGGGGAGATGTTGAAAAAAGAAAATGAACACATAACTGTGGTTGCTGATGTAAGTCTCCCTCAGGTTAAAACAAGATGATAATTAAAAACACACTGCAGGGTCACGCTGTGTGTGTGTGTTTTATTGTGCAGGCTTTATTGCTATAGGTGGTTTTTGTGTGTGTGTGTGTGTATGGTGGCGGTGGGGGTGTTAAGGTGGTGAGACTGTGGTGCCCATTAAAAGGCGTCCCTGCTGCAATCAGTGTACAGAGGCCTTAGGGCCTATTTGTTACTACATCAATCTGGAGTTAATGGAACACACACAACACAAATACACACACTCACATCCAAACACATTTCTGCCTACAGTGCTAACATTGTCAGGGAGACCGCTGAACAGCAGGACACACGCATGCATGCACGCACAGACGCAAGCACTTGAACACAAACACACACGCAGCTGGCAAGGAAGCCAGCCAACCAGACCCAAAGAAGAACACAACACATACTGTTTACAGCACAGGCAAGTCCTAATGAGATCCCTTCAATTTCTACATTCCTGTCTCTTTTTCCATTCCTGTGCCCTTGGATCAGACTTGTTGTCTTGTCATAAATTCTGATTCGTTGTGTTCACTTTTGTGATAGAAACCTGATGTACGTATGTGGATCAAGTAGCTCTGAATATCTTTTACTCCCTATCTGAAAATTGGCCAGTGAAGATAAATCAAAGTAAAAGAACTAAACTTGAAAAGTTTGTGGTTTTGACTGTCTGCTAATTGTCATCAGTAGATAAGGTGGCATAGCAGCGAGTTCTGTACAGATTCTGTAAATGTTTTAGCAAAAACTAAATTGGACTGAGTACATATCTGCTTGTAAGTCACTGTTAATTGCTGACCGGAGGAGATAAAGGAACGTAACACAGCAGGACTGGAATGGGTAGAGCACAGACAGGCAGAGAGCAGGAGGCCAGCAGAGCTGCCTAATGCTCACAGAGGCGCCATCTTTCAACTGTCTGAGCCAAGATACCAAATTCTCACCAGCTCCAGGGCTGCTGTTCTGTAGCTGAACCTGACCTCTGACTAGACAGAGGCAAAGTCTCTGCAGGGTTCAGTAAAGTATCTCTTTATCAAAGCTGATGCCAGGTGGCGAGGTGATTTTGACATAGTGACCACAGTCAGTATTGCAGGTGCCCGATTCAGAGGATCAGTGTCAATCAATCAATCAATCAATCTTTATTTATATAGCACATTTTAACAACCAAGGTTGACCAAAGTGCTTCACAAAATTAAGAACAAAAGAAAGCTGAACATGGACTATAAGAATAGCAACCGAACACATGAAAACTAAAATAATTAAACTAT
>JAUMHL010000002.1:4283724-4305270 GCA_032362345.1 Sandelia bainsii | reverse complement strand
CTCAGCCCTTGGTATTTCTCGAGCTTCTCATGTTCCTTCTTCCTGATGTTACCATCACTTGGGATTGCTACATCTATGAGTACGGCCTTCTTCCTCTGCTTGTCCTCCACTACTATGTCCGGTTGGTTAGCCATTACCAGTTTGTAAGTCTGTATCTGGAAGTCCCACAGGATTTTAGATTTGTCATTCTCAACCATCTTTGGAGGTGGCTCCCATTTTGACCTTGGGACTTCCAGCCCATACTTGGCACAGATGTTCCTGTACACTATGCCAGCCACTTGGTTATGGCGCTCCATGTACGCACCCTGCTGTTATGTGCTGGATTGTATCAGGGGCATCTTTGCACAGCCTGCACCTGGGGTCCTGCCTGGTGTGGTAGACCCTAACCTCTATTGATCTTGTACTTAGAGCTTGTTCCTGTGCTGCCACGATTAGTGCCTCTGTGATGATCCTCTGTATATATATATATATACACGTGTATATATATATATATATATATATATACACGTGTATATATATATATACATGTGTATATATATATATATATTCCAACAGTTAGTCAGTATTATTTTGTAGCTATGATAAGCCTAGCTGTACAAATATTAAAATTTCAGGGTGCAGAAACATAAAGTAGTAGTAGAATATAAAAACTGTACAGTTAAAAAAAAAATCAGTCCATTGTCAGCTTTCCTGTTCTCAAAACACAGCAGTGTAAAATATGCATTTTGTGCCGCTCACCTTGCTTAATCAGATACTATAAATCTCTGTATATCAAATCGATTTGACCTTTTGGGGAAGTATGAAATGTCTGGAGAAGCAGGGAAGCAGGAGGTCTTTATGTTTAGTCCAGATACATTTAGACTTGTATGTCATGCCATATTCACAGTTAGAATCCACTCCATTTTGACTCTGGTCACTGTGATGGTGGAATCCTGAGGGAAAATAAAACTTTCACTGGTTTGATGCAAAGAAATAATCATTTATATGTCTTTCCTCTCTGCAGTTGTCATGCTCTCTATTATTACTTTATCTATCATTTTTCACTCTGTTCCTCTCCTTCTCTATATTCAACCTGTTTTCATGTGCTGTTATGACAAGATTTTCTACTGAAGATGTTACAAATAACCTTCCACCCATCACAGCAAATTACTGCTATGTCATCATGGCTGCAACATTTTCTCTGTCCTGTATGTTTGATTGTGTACAAGGATCTGCTGCTGTGTGTTCTTCATCACTGTGAATTTTGCATGTGTGTCTGTGTGTGTGTATTTGTGATTCAGTCATGTCCTGTAAATGGACGAGGAGTTAATGGGTCACTAGAAACACTTTCAGTCAGAGTGTGCGTGTGTGTGTGTGATGAGTGGGCCTGTACATGCACTCTGAGTTAAGGAAATGTATCTGCGCCACACAGCACTGTACAGGATGTACTGACTGAACAGCTGTGTGGGTGTGAGAACGTGTGTGCCAAGGTACGTGTTAATTTCTGCATGCATGTTTTTATCTGTCACCCTGTGTGTGTTGAGAAGTGACTCAGCATCAGACACAGCTGAAGAATGTATTGTGTCAGTAGTGGTTTATAATTTAAATTTGTGCAGTTTACTTCCGTGTGTTTTGCAAAATGAGACACAATGACACAAAGTCATCAATATGTTTGAGTACAACCCTGGCTCCTAAAAATGATGTTAAATGCAACTAAACTGCGATTACATTTTTGTAGGGAAAATAAATAACTGGATGAATTATGTTCTCATGCAATATATCTTCTGAATGACTGAAGCACTACATTTGTTAACAAAAACAGAGTTGTAAGGAGGTGGCTGGTGTGGATGGTGGGCGTACAAAACTTACAACTGCTTAGAAAAGCTGTTTGTTTATGATTGACTTGTACATTTAAAGCTACAGTATGTGACTTTGGAATGTATTTTAGCAGAATATTTTAGTAGAAAAAGTCCCTATATTACAAGAGAGCATTCAGTAGAAGAATCATTTTTAGTTGTACAGTATTTTTTAATATGCTCCAAAATGTATATTAATGTGCAGAGATGCTGACAAAGACTTGAACATCCTGGCAGCAGGGCTGAGATTTTTCCTTCTAAAGGTTTTTTGAGTGACACTTGCCCTTCTAACCAATCAGAGAAGGTCAATTATTTCTGCTAGAGTTTTGTAGCTTCTTATTTATTGTAATTCCACAACAACAGCTACCTGAAGGGCTGGGCAGAGCACAGTGGAGTGGATTGATTTTGACTCATGCTTCAGAAAGATTGTGGTCTGACCCAATAGAGAAAAATCACTTCACACAATACATGTTTTTAAAACAAAACCACAATCTTTCCCTAACCTTAACCAAAGTGCTTTTGTTGCCTAAACGTTGCCACACACAGGACTCTGGAGTTGAACTTGGATCTGCAGTGTTACAGTCGCGTGCTTTGTACGCCCACCATCAACCAAAACCTCCTCTTTATCACTTACTTTCCATTACTCAAAGTAGTGCACCATTCATTCAAATAATTCATACCACTGGAACATAGGTGATAATGTCGACCTGACGCAGCAACTGTCTGTTATTACAGTATTATTCAAGAAAGAGACTAATCGCCCAAAAAGATGGTGCAGTACTTCAAATGTTATTACAGAGCAGACTTGACACAAACATTCTTGGATGTAATTCCACCATCTACTTAAAAAGAATGAAGCGTGAAGCCTCTTGGAAACACAGAGCTGAGTCGTAGCAGAGATAACACAACTCGAGTTTTATGGTAATGTCATTGTGATGATCCGGTGTTTTGTGAAATGCACATATGAGAGAGGCAGAGCCTGAGGGTGGAACACAATGTGTAAAGCAAGTGCGTATGAGATCGATGGGCCTTAATGTGACCCTAGTGCAAGTGCTGAGGTTGGGGAAACATTAGACCGAAGTACACCTGTCTCTTTCCTACACACACCGTATTGTAGATCATTATCACAGATGCCATCTGCTCCAGAACAGTGCCACACTGGAGGGATACCCTGATGGAGAAAACAAGCACTATAACTTAACTCTGCACAAATAGCTGAATGATTAAAGGCATAAATTAAAAATGAAGGGCTCTGTGGGGAAGGGGAGGAGGTTGCAGAGGAAGAAGAACAACACTTGATGAGCTTGGGTGTGACAGGTAGCAGGTGAATAAATAAAACTGGCGAATAAATAAAACTGGCTAAAGACAACTAGCACTTAAAGATGATGTAATATCAAAGGTGCTAAGGGTTTGGGGTTCAGTGTATTGTCCAGGGACACTTCGACATGTGGCGAGGACAAGACACTGGACACCGAACCCTGCCCCGAAGGGGGCAGCCTGTCCACGAAGAATTTCCCCAAGGGGGTCAATAAAGTATCAGTTATTTTTATAATTATACTGAAATGTCTTCTACACAAAATGACCTGCTCCTGCATTTGGTTTGTTAAAGGGAGAGTTTTGCAGAGAATGTAATAAATTATACAGTCTAGCACGTCTTGTTTCTAAGTATGTTTTTGATAGTATTGGTTAAAGACTGTGTGACTTCTTTCCTTACACATCCAGAGAGTTCTGGCAAAATGTCAAAGTTTTGAAACTGCTATCAAAGTACTGTGCTAGATTAATCTCTGTACTTCTTGTTGATCTTTCTCTTTGGTGTAACTTGAAAGATTACTATATGGTTCCTATGGTATGTCTAAGCATGCCAATGTTCATCAGTGGAAGGATACAGAAGAAAGAATAAAGCTGTTTGGAATAACTCCAAATATCAGAAGAATTGTCTACTTGAAAGACTTTGAATTCTTGTCTTGCCATTTTTGTTAACACATGAATATAGCAGCTAGTAACACTGTCACAATGAAAAGGGTCAGCAACATAATCATGACATGAATCCTCTAATTTAAAGTCAAATGTAATTCAACAGAAATGCAGTTAATGCAGACAGTGCAGCCCAAGTCTGGTGGTGAGACTCAACAGAAGGTAAAAATGAACTTTGGGGGGGTAACAATGAGAAATCCATTTGGCTGTTGCCTCAGAGACCTCTTTCCATGTCAGCAGGGGAAATACCCCTGCAGGCAGGTGTTAAATGATACCAGAAAGCTGTGAGAGCATGATGAAAGCATGAATAAAAATAAGGGTAAGTGGAAAAAAATTATCCAAGAAGAAACAATAAATAAGGAAATAAGACAATAAACAGAGAACAGATCAACACAGTCCAGTACTTGAGAAACACAGCTGGCATTGCTGTAACTGTCTTGCGACCACCACCAACTATGTGTTTGTCTGTGTGTGAGAGACAGAGTGTATAGTTAGTGATTCTAATTAGTTGATTTAAATCAGTTAAGGGACTCTTACCTAACTGCTGCTGGTCCCACCGACAGCATGGATGGGAACACGCGCTATTTCCATTGTAGGGGCTGGGGGGTGGCTCAACCACCCGTGGAGATTCAGCTAATTATGTTTCTGCTATCTGTAGGCTACAGAGCTCCATCTCTTTTACAAAAGGCTCACACTGAGCCGGTGGGGATAACTGTCAAGACGCTGAAGTGGCAAGAAATGCATCAGCTTTTAAATACTCCTTTAAATGACTAACATCTAACACACACAGGCACACTCTTGACACTCACACCACATGTGAAATAGTAGCAAATAAAAATAATTAGAGCAGTTATTCATACAGCCAAAACACTTGTTATTGTAACTTCCTTCAAGTTAAAGGTTATTTCACAACTGAACTGCTGGTTAAATATCTCATTACGTGCAGTTTGACAGGAGTTTATGCACATGATTTGGATGTTACTAAGCTATTAAGCTATTCAATCGCCTGCTATCGGTTTCTATCATATGGCTTCGTAGGTTCTAGCCCCAGCTTGTGCCTCTTATGTATTACATACATTAGAGTCACAGTGCTAACTTTCCGGATAGCCCATAAAACAGTACCTGGTGATTGGTTTTAACTCTGTTAAGAAAGTAAAAACTACTCACCCAAATTTTACCTGGACAAGACACTGAACCCCGAACCCCTGGCGCCTAAAATGCAGTTGTCTGTGCACACAAATTTACCCAATGGGAGTAATTATAAATTATGATATTATTAGCCACATCCAGCTAATTACTAGCTGTCAAAATGAATGCCCAAATGAAATGAAAGTTGTAGTAACAGAGTTATCCTTAAATGATTTGTGTGTGTCTAAAAATCAGTGTAAAAGACTATTCTGAGTATTTTTGTGTCTTTTAATTGGAATATTAATTTAACTCGTGTTGTCATACGTGACTTCGTCCTCCACTTGAATATATGCTCGGTCAAATAAAACAAGGACCCACGCAGCATTGTTTTGATTTTCTTGGCGCTACCAGAAGGCAGCACCTTCCAACTCAAGTGGATCACTTGTCAGAGAAGCACAGAAGACTGCTGTGGAGTTATTTTCTTGAAAATTGTTATTCAATTTTTCATACAATCAGAAGAATGTAGGTGCAAATGGACTTTCCACCCACCCTGTAGTAATACAGCTAAAATACCACAAGCTACCACTACCATTGCTGTAATTAATATTACCACCTTTGCTACTAATTAAGACATTTCTATAATTATTTCTGTTCAAACTAGTACTAGCCCGCATTATTAACCCGCATTTGTTCAACTACTTTGTCTTTCGGAGATTATAATCTTTTTCTACTTGAACACTACTAAGAGCTCTATTGTTGTACCATTTTGTTAAGAAAAAGTAGTTACTATACTTCTACTTTATCACTATAAGCATTTACAGTATGTGCCTCATTTTGAACATGCATGTTCATATATGTACACAGTGAATTTTTTGGCACTGTAACGATGACCTAGAGAGATCCTTACACAACTTATTAAAAAGGTGAATTGGGGACAAAACGTTGATTATAATGACAAACGCATATATGACATTGAACAAGATGTGAGGTCTATGTGTGTGTGGGCGAGCATGTGCATGCAACTGTGTCTGCTGAGAGGTGATAAGACCTTTAATAATGAGCTTGTTCATTCCTTCATCAGTCAACGCACCGTCACTGTCTAGGCCACATTCAATCATTAATATATTTTTCATTTATACACAGACATTAACAGCGACAGAGAGGGAGAGTAAATGAACACTGAGAAGGGTGGAGCGGGGTCTAGATAGTGACAAATTCTTTCTCTCCCACGCACGTGCACGTTCTGCCGGTGCCGAGGTCATACTCATTAAACGGTACATTTACATACCACCCTCATCATCTACACACACACCTTCATCTTCCACCCATTCATTAGTCTGTGAATTTTCTGAATTAAATATCACTCCATTTCCTGAAAGGAGATGTTGTCATTGTGTGAATTATAGGAAACATCTTCCTCTCTTGCACACACACTTCTGAATTAACACAATTTTTATCTTTCATATGAAAATAAACTTGGTACCCTGTGTAAATGTTCACACTGTGGCTCATGAAGCGTGTTCTTGCAAGATGCTGCAATTTGTGGCCTTAACGGAACAAAATTTTGGTTCACAAATGTTCGTTGTTTCCAGTGACTGCCTGAAACAAGCACCTTGGCAATGGGGAGAGGACAACAGAATCCAGATCCCTTCACTTTAACACACACACACACAAACATAAAGAGCATGGGGTCCGATGTCTAACATGCACAGCTAATACAGAATCACACACACACAGACGCTTGCTGATCGATGGATTCTGTCCTGTAGCCCAGTATCAACCTTGCTATGATGCATGATGGGTAATTATTCAAGCCTTTTACATTTTAACGAGGAACATGCCTCCGACATCCATTTCATTAAACCATCTTGCTGGTCAGTGTTGTATTCATCTGTCATCATGAAATATGTGTTTCAATGACAGAAAAGAACACACACACTCACTCACACACAAGTAAATGGAGAGAACATTATGCCATACATATTCATCATGAAAATCAATGATAGTATGACAGGATGCATTGATCTGAATGTAAAAGTAGGATTTTGTTGAGCAATGCTGAAGCCACCTGATCATAAACAGGCAGTAATCACCATGCAATAAGAACATCTATATCAGTGATGTGGACAGGCTTATATAAAATAATATGGGGTTTCTATCCAAATCAGTGTTACCAGACGTACGATAATTATCGTATTTGTACGATAATTTTACCCTCAGAACGATGTACGATCAATAATTCCAAAAACCCCATAATGTATGATAATTTGACCCCTTCATTTTATGGCTAAGTAATTTCATTAACACGTCAAGGTACAGATCTTTTTTTTTAATCCTGCGCAGACATACTTGGCTTGTTTATGCGCAATCGTCTCACGTGGTGACGGACGATGTAACATGTGGTGACGCACGATGTAAACAATGATGACTCCACACAGGCAGAGGCACTGTTCTGCCAAAAGGTGTTTTTTACAGCCGTTCTGTAGGTAAAAATTGCATTATATACTATAATAAGCACAGTCTATGATAATGTGTTATTGACGCTCATTGTCTGAGCAACGTCAGAATGCAAATTGCGTGTGTACAATAATTTTCCTCAACATACGATAATTTTAAGCTGCTGGTATGATACTTCAACATTTAATACCTAGCAACACTGATCCAAATACATATGTAAATAAATGTAAAGTTTGCATTGATATCTGAAGAAATTGATGATGATTTGCAGACGATTTGGCGAAGCAAATAAATACACATTTCCAACAAACACAATTATGTGAATAGTATGTTTGTTAGGTTAGACATAAACTGCTGGTTGTGCTACTAACGTCGGCTGGCTAGGAACAATTAATGAAGAAGTGGATGAGAAGAAGATGATGAAGTCCATCCTTCATTTAAGTTTACGTAAAATTCACGTTACATACTAGCTAGCTTAACTTCAGTTAGCTTAACGTCAGTTAGCTGACTGGCCGGTCACAATGAAAACACCTGACATCAGCAGCTAGGCCAGCTAGAAGGCCCCGGCGGGTCAAAGATCACGCCCAACACGGCAAACTCGAAATTTGATTGGTTAAAAAATATGACAATCCACAAAACTGTCCCTATTTGCAATGAAAGGCCAAAGCCTTCACTCAAAGTATTGAAGGCCTGAGATTATGACAGCACAAGGGAGAAATCTGATTGGTTGATTGATAAAAGTTATATGCGCTGCACTGGAAGAAGCGCAACCGAGGGAGAAAGTCAATAACAGATTGATAGGACATTTGTTAAAAATACACACTGCATTCATATAAATGTATATTAAATTATAAAGACGTAATTTTCTGATTCTGACTATGTCTAGGCCAGCAGAGAAGGCTTTGCTGTGCCCTGATGGCCCGCCACTGGTAAATACCTGTATAAATGATAATAGCTGACAATAGCTGTATCTAGCTTGCATTGTACTTGAATGTGTGTGTGTGTGTTGGTGTGTATGTGTGTGTGTGTGCGTGTATCTCTCTGTGTTAAAGCATGAACTGTGACTGATCTGAAAGCCTAACAGTGCTACTCCCCTTGTTAGTCTCCTCCAGTGTCTCTCATTTTCCTCTTGTCTGTCTGTTCATGAATTGGCCTCACAAAGTCTCAACAAAAGTTACAAAAAATTACACATTTTCAAGTTACGTGAACACTCTTTTTTCCTACTTTGCCACTGCCCAGAGAAAACCTGCATCTATTGGTTCACTCTAATATTTGCTTTGACTTTTTTCAGCAGTTGTGCAGCCTCTATAATCCTGCTTCACTTTTCATCTTTATAAACACCTGCTGTCACTAATATGTTAAATGTTCAAACTAGCTTGTGAATGTATTTCACTTTGTTCACTGTTAATGTACTTGACAGTTACATTTACTTACTGAACTAGTTAGAGCTTTCAGCATTTCCAGAGGCACTTGAAAGGCTCTCACTGGGTGCTAACTCACTAAGTATGTTCCCTAGTGTTACAGCACATGCTCAGAATAGGTTTGGGGGTGATATTGTAATGTATGTACAGAGAGCTGTTAGGCTGGCCACGTGCCAAAATACCTGCACCTTAACCTCCTCAGGTCGTTTTGTGAAGAGCACCGGCAAAGCCCTGAGGGAAACAGTGCTTGCTGTGCTGTCCCCATCTACTGAAAGTACACACAGAACTGCGTCGGTACAGATGGTGTTTGAACTCTTGCTGTGTTTACTGCTGTTGATGCCTGTGCTTAAGTTTCATTAAAGGTGTGTGTGTGTTACTGTGTCTACAGCTTTACAATATGCCTGCAATACAGAACTGATAAACACGTTTTTAGGCAAGTTGTATCAAACAGTTTGTCAGTATGATTAATCCATGCTGACGAAAAAAAGTTTTCAAAAGCCTTGTCTTAAAGAGTAAATGCACTCTGAAATATTTTTGCACAATGCACATACATTAATTAAATAGAGGTTTGTTACAATATCTATAAGGCATATAATATCTATACTTATATTATGCTGAAAATGAAGGGTAAATGTCAGGTGAAGACATAGGTAAGACTCTGAAGTGTGCTGCATGTGTGGTAATGATGACGACCGGAATGATTATGATGCAACCCAACATAACAATACCTCAAACTAAAGCCACAAATTCAGTCAGGGAAGCTAACAGCACATTTTTGTTGTTAAGTTGGTTTGAAAAGGGCCATTCCTGAATCATTTCTCTAGGTGACTATGTTAAGTTAAAGAGAGAGAGGTTGATGGTCTTGCAAAACATTATTGTCTGAGATCAGTTGAGGTGGAAACAAGTCGTCCACTTCATACTGTATGATCCTTCTGTGGTGACTGTGCCCTGACAATAGAGAGACTAGCTAAAGAAATATAGGAACAATTAATGCAGTTGTGATGATGTGTCAGTCACACACATTCAGCACCAGCGGTGTGTCATCACTTTCTACGCTAGAAATTCGCTTCATGACCATTGCTGTCCACAATATGTCTTTTGAACGGACAGGCAGAAACCAAGTGTGTAGATAAGCCTTAGATGTTAGTTTAATTTAGACACAAATCATAATGCCACATAAAGTACTGCCAGTTCCCAACAAGAAGACAGTTGTGTCCAGGTAACCTTGCAGTTTGTGTTGAGTGATTCAAAATGCCTGTTAGCAGGTACCACATCTGGAAAGGTGCAGTTTAAATCAGTCACTCAGCTTTACTGCAGAGTTCAGAATGTTGGGACATGTTGTAAAGCCTTTTTTTTTTGCACTGTTGTGTTTTTGATGCCACCTTGAAGATGAGCTCTACAACATTTGCTGTATTTCACTGTGAAATTTCAATAAAACTCCATCTATAGAGACAGAATTTAGGGCACTTAGATGCTTCACATCCCTGTGGATTGTTTTGCTTTGGGTGTGTGAGTTTCGGCTTCTCTCTCTCTCTCTCTATGTGCGTGCTTGTCTTGTTCTTTTTTTTCTTAGTTTTGAGTGACATAAATTCTCCATTAGTATCCAAGTGTTCAGCAAAAAAAAAAGGATTTTACTTGATTTTCCAATTGTTTGGCTCAGTCTCAGGGTCACAGTATACCATTGTTACAATTGGAAAACAGTGTCAGCCGTCAGTGTTTTTACGAAGGGAAAAAGACAAAAGAGACTTTGAACGGTACGATGATTCTGTGCAGTAAAGAGTGGTCCGCTTGGTTTCCATCATATCACACAGCAGATGAGTCACACTTACTCAAAGACACGTCTCCAGGAGTCTTACACAGGTATAAAAAGTGGTGCATGAAATATTCACAATAGTGCTGTGCATAGACTGTTATAAGTCACATGTTATATTACACCTATTTTTGTTTTGTTATTCCCCAAATTTAGCTGCTTCCAACTGAATATAAGCAATAAGAGCTAAATAACTGTTTATTTTAGTATGTAGTCATGTATGTATCTACATACACCTTAAAAAAGGTGTTCTCACAGGCTTTAGAATAAGAGTTAAATTGACCAGATTAGGACAATTAAAGTCACAGAAGTTGAACGGAAAGAGAGGTCTATTCATTTGAGTAGCCACAGGCCTAATATTAAAATCACTCTCATCACTTCTTTATGTTATTGACCTTTCTAATATGCCCCCACTCATCCATATAAAATCAAAGAAGCTGGATATTAAAGTCAACTACCTGCCATTATTATCACCATCATCACCTTTAGCCACCACGTTTAATATTTAACCTTGTCTCATGGAAATGAAAGTTAAATACTTCACACTTGTTTTTGTTGGATTCTGTACCATTTTTTTAATTATTTTTTTTCTATACATTACTAATTTGAAATCTTCAAAGTGACATTATATTCATATTGAACATGGCTGCAAGATTCACTGTCAGTGTTTATAGTGCCATCATTTATAATCAGTCACAGCATTAAATCCTCCTGGTGGTTTTAATGCGGTGGTGGACAGGGGTCAGGGGTCTGTGGTATGTTTGAATACTTGATGAACAAGCTGCTACTCTCACTTTTAAATAAATAGATTACCTAAATAGCTTGTTGGAATACAAGCAGCTGAACAGAACAAAACAGAAAAAAGAGGAACCATCTCTCTCATGAGTACTTCACGTGTCTGCTTGTGGCAGTGTGAACCCGGATTCTGTGTGTCTGTGTTGATGACTAGAAGTGGCAGAGTAATTTGTTTCAGAATTATTTCAAGAGCACAAACAAACAAATCTGTGAACCTGAGCAGAGGAGGGTCAAGCTTTAGATGAAGGAAGCTGTCAGATATAAATATGTGGAGGTGTATGTGCAGACTGAACACTGCGTGGACAGGATTGGATTTACATACCCAGCGTGTGTGTGCACAGTAGCTCTGTGTATTGTACAGAGAAAGCGAGCTGTACAATGACCCTTTGTGAGCATACATTGTGTGCGTGTTGTAAAGTACACAATTTACATGAAAATACTAAAATTAACCCAAATGACCCAAATGCAATGTTCTATGTACTGTACATCTTCAGAGGACAAAATAAAATCACTGATTATTTAGTACCTGCTGTATTCTTTGTCTCTGATTAACACTTCAATGATTTATGGTTCACGATTGCATCTAACTTTTAATTTAATGCTGAACAACAAAATGCTAGTTATTTACTCATTTAAAAAAAAACATCTGACACATGGCAATATGCAGTGGGATATGCAGTGTCCTGCTTATTGGTTCCACGTAGAACGTGAATGTCTGCGTCAAATTTCATGACAATCCATCCAATATCCAGTGAAGCACTTTGAGTGAGAAAGAAGATTTTTTTAAACTTTTTCTTAGGTCACTGGTCTTCACCAATCATCATTGTAGTGTTACAGTTAGATCACAGTATTTAGTGACCAACGTTTCATCCAGAGGCTGAATGTCATGACTCATGCAGTAGTTGGTTCATAAGAATCCTAAATGGATCATAATTAAGATGTCATTAACTATGCTAGAGTGAGCTGTCAGAGCCATCTACAATGTAAATTATGTTCCAAAATTTACAAAACGGGCACATTTATGTCATGATGTGACTAAAGATTCTGGAATCAGAAGCATCTGAGACATGTTGACAGAGAAGTTTTAGCTTATGAAAAATGTAAATAATGTCTCTAAAACAACATCAGTGCTCTGTGAGTGAGAAAGTGAGAAACGAAGACCTACAGTATGCTAAGATTATTCTTCATAATGAAATGTGATGTTGTGTGTGTGGCATAAATTTCTTTGCCTGTAGTCAATGTGTGTGTATGTGTGTTGTTGCATGGGGGGAAGCGTAAAACACGCTGAGAAAATATTCATTGCTTAGCCGAGGGGTGTAAGATTTGTGTTTGTAAAAGACTGGAAAACATAATGATGTCTGTTTCACATTCCCTTATCTGTATGCTCAGAGAAAGAAACACTGGAGAGTGAGAGTAGCTGTATGAAAAAGAGACAGAGGCAAAATACAGACAAAAAATGTCAAATTATTCATTACTAGCAGACAGACGTTATGACTACGTTTTAATAAAAGGTTCTAAGGTGATGTAACATTTGTTAAAATATCTGTGTTTTTAATAAAGTTACTTAACCGTTCAGAATAACTATAGTTGACATACAATTAAACTACAAGCATGGGAGAGGTATTTACACTATTGTAAAGTGGTTTTGTGCATTATTACAATGTAGCTGTAATCGTTAATGCTGTTTAAAAATGTCTGCATTGTCCAATCCTCTCTGTCATTATGTTATTACAGACATGTCTGAAATCTGCAGCAACTAAGTACAGCAAGGGAGTCGAAGTAGAAAAAGGCTACATTCAAAGACTGAACTTTTAGTTATTATTGATGTTAGAAATGGGATTTTGAATGAGGTTGTCTTACTTCTGAAATGCAACCTGGAAGTTCTGGTTTGACTTCAGCTCTCTGATTTGAATTTGTATTTTCAAAAGCATTTAAAAAGTGCCACAGTAGTAAATTACTTTTTTACCATTTATGTATTCGGGTAGCTGGAACAAACACTCCAGCTGCATAAGCCTCAAAAGGCAGAAGACCAATGAAGCCAAGGTATGAGCAACCTTCACTGGGATGAACAGTGAACCATGTTGGAATATGGTATCCATTTCTCTAAGTATGATAGTAAAGGCCACTTGACACCAACAAAGCCTTGCCAGCTACTTCTATCTTGCTGTGGGTGTGCAAATGCTCACAAGCAAGCAAGTAGCCTGTTCATTAACAGGCACCGTGTTGGCAACTGACGACTCAGTGACATTGTGCCAAGCAGATCTTCATTATTTGTTGGAAGCAAAAGGAATAATGGAAAATGCAATAACAATTTCCCCATTCTCAGACACGTTCTTATGCTTTTTGGTTAGTTAACTCTATGTTTCTGGCTATCCTACAATGCAGAGTAGTTGACCTATATCCTATAACAAAATAAATTGAGCCAAATATTTATTTGTTGCACCACATCACATTGACTGGGTATTCATTCAAAGAGAGACAACCTAGTATGTGAAGAAAAAAAAACAGCCCTGTGTGTTTAGGATTTCTATTATTTGCCTTTCGGGTACCAGTTCTTGATGAGGTGGTCCTAAGAGACTTCAGAAAGAGAGACATGGGTGAGAGGGATGAGAGCTTGCCTTCTATCAAGCTCCATGCCCTCGGAGTGCAAATTTTCACCATGCTCTGGTGAACATCGATGTAGAAATGAAGTGACAGCTGTACGTTGATCATTCCAACGTCCCAGCAGCATCTCCAACCTCCCCACTGGATCTTTTCACAATGGATCAGCTCCAAACTAAGCCTCACCTCCAGGGCTCAGTGCCACTGCTGCTCCAAAGCTTCAGGACCAGGCATCTGAAGACATTCATTGATGTCTGAGAGAGAGAAAGAGATGCTGGTAGTCAGCACAAGGAGCAGAACTGTGTGTTCAGGCTTTGTGTCACCTGCCCTGAAGGCCACTACAGTGAGTTCAACAGCCATCAGGCCTCAAGCAAGACCACTCTTTGTGCAACAAGCTTAATGAAGCTTTACTCTGACTCCATACTCAACACTAGTTATGTAATAAATATACCAAACACCAAAGAGAAATCAACTACAAATAGGAATATTTTCATAGAATTAGAAAATGGGCAGAGACTATTACTACTGTAATTTGTGTAGTTTACTGTTTATCTGCTAGCCAAATATTGCCTGTGAGGGACGATGCACCACTCTGCTGCTGCTTTAACACTACTGCACAACCTTGCGCGAACTGAGCAATGTTGTGTAAGTTTACATTTGCACTAGCTCAAAGTTCAGTTCACACAGATTAAAATCAACTAGTTCACATTCATAGTCTCATTTCATCACAGTTCTAAAATGTGATCTGAACATGCAAAATCTTGTGCGTTTGTCTGCTCTGTCCGGTCTGTTGTGAGACTCAGCAGTTGGTGTAAGTTTGTACAGTTTGGTAATCTCTGTTGGTGAGGTTGAACGTCTTATCCACTGCCATATTCTGTATCTGGTTCCGGCTCGAAACATGTACTGCATGGCTAGATTTCAAAAGTTGACATTTGACATTTTTTGACATGTGAATTTGCAAAAATACTGTTTGTTTGTGTAGCCTGTGGAGCCACCAGCAGAAGAATAGTTTGTGGTTAGTCACTATGTGTTACGACCTTTGCTCGACCCACCAATGGGGAAAAGAGGAGCTAAAATGAGCTTTCAGACAGAGGTCCACTATGAGAAAAATTTTGGAACAGTAAATTGTCCAAAACTATTTCAGTAAATCGCTACTGAAAAAATAAACCCAGATTTATGAATAATATGGCCTCTTTAAATGTCAGATATAAAAAACAGCACTTGCAGCCACAGTGGAACAAAACTTCCGTCACATAGACTATTTCTACATCTTACCTATTTCCAAAAATACCAGCCTGTGTTGTGGGTTTCAGGCTCCATGTTGTGTGCTTCTTCTTTGTGTTTTTTTTTTTTTACTTTCTACATTGTTGAGTTTACTTGTTAATGTGCTAATAGACCAGTGGCACAGAGACACAGTCTTTTGAGCTGCTGGCTTATGACCAGTGTTTCTATTGTCTTTACAGACAGGCCAAACCTGGAGTGTGACTGAGCCAAATTCATCCACAGTTTGGCCATCGCTGTCCACAACCTCATGACTCTAATCTTTGTATTGCTAGTTTGTGAATAAAATGATGTAGCATCTCATTTATATCAGATTTGTATGAACACTGTCATTTTGATTGCACAGACCAAACACTACACACTTAACTTTCAACCTTCCTTTGTACTGTATGCCTTCTGGTGCATTAAAATATGTGTTTAAAGAAACCAAAGGCTCAGAAAATAATGACAGACTGTCAGTGGTCTGGCTTTTGTTGACTGCTTGTGTGCAACATGTGCTCATTATTTCCAAATCCTGCTGTTGGCAGGTTTGGTTTGCCCAATCAATGGAGCTCCAAACTAAACCAGACTACCACTGCTAACGTCTGCCAGACTAAACTCAGCTAATGGGATTCAGACAGTTCCTGTCAAGCGCAAAATGAATTAGTTTTCCAGTTTATTGACTCCTGATAACAATAATATCATTAAAATTGTTTTGAAAATAAATATTGTTTAGTTATGAACAAATACTGAATTAATTATCAGGCAACACACTAGATAACTTAGAGCTATGCCTTATGTTTGTGGATGGGAACATGTAAGCTAGACATACAGCATGTTGTGATGTGTGTTCAGACATGCTGACTCAGCTGTGAGTCCACTTTATAGATCGTGTCACTGAATAATACAACACACACACACACACACGCATACACTCACAGAAAATCCCTCCACTGTTTGTCATAATGCAGTCTCTCGCTTTCTCCCTTTCAAAACAAAAAGTGGGTTTTCTTTGAATGGTGGGGTGCAGCAGCATATTTACAGATACACAACATGCTGGGAAATGGTCTGGCATAAATAATGTGTGAGTGAAATGACAGTGTGAAAGACTTGGCTTTTCATCCTGCAACAGGAAAGCTTGAAGCTCTACCTAGAAACTATAATGAGGCAACAAGAGAGCTGACCTTTTAACCAAGTCAACATATGGCTTACTACACCTGTCTGTGGCACCCACACACTGCAGACTGTCAGTGTGTGTGTGTGTGTGTGTGTGTCTTCTTTTTATGCAGTACAGATCAAATGTCCTCACAATGATTGAAAGACTGAAACAAATTGTGCTAAATAAAATGGTTGTATTCAGAGGGTTCAGGGATATTTTGTTAATGGAATACACATGGGTCCTCATAAGCATCATAATGCAAATGAGTGTCTTCTTGTGTTTGTGCACAAGTGGACAAGTACAAAAGGTGTCGATTATGAGGCAGATGGAGCATATTGCAAATCTGTGTGTGTGTGTGTGTGTTTTGGGGTGCCCCAGAGGTATCAAATATTAGCAGACATGCCAAAGTGAACATATTGCAGATTAGGGTGGTGGAGGGAGTGATCACTTGGCAACAATGTGTTCCCATCAGGGGAACAGATAACAAAGGCGTTCAGCGGGAAAAAAAATACATATGCACACTTAGTATTTCAAGTTTTAAATATTTGGTCTACTTTTATTTTGAGTATACTTTTTTATTACCAGGTTTGGTGCCTCATGTTCTGTGTAAAACACACCACAGTCTCCTCCAGTAGTAAAATTGAGGGAAAACAGACAATGTTTAGCCTGGAGTAAATCCTGGACAGAAATTTAGAGCAGTTGTGTTTAGACATTCTCTGATGTCGACTCATTTTATTGCCTCAAGCTCATGTTTGTTCTGTTGCTTGAATAATTATTCCCCATTTTTCACACTCATCCATTCTCACTTCATGCATCTGTGTCCCGTCTTTTCTCCTCGTGTTCTGTCTGAGGGTAGTGCTTTTAAAGTCATCAAATTATTATGTGTTTACTCTGCCAAACATCTTGCAATGGGATGTTTCTCCAAAGTATTAAAGCAACAAAAACAAAGAGAATGACATCAATAGTCAAGGAATGAGAAATATGCCAACGTGGTGGTGGTGACAGTGAACATGCTCAATGAATATAACTTTTGTCTCTAAATGAAGGGTATTTGAATTTACAGTAATGCCAGCCTATTACTCAGGTAGGCTGATACTGTCACAGGTCTTCACAGTTTAACAACAATTCAAATTTAAGGACAAAGTGTGTGATTTGTGCTAAATCCCACAAACTCAGGTAGGTTTTTATGCCTTTATGTGATTGTGAATAGCTGAGAGAGACAAGAAATCATGGCAGAGGGAGAGAGAGAGGGATCTGATATGCAACAAAGATCCATCGGCTGCCATTCAAACCACAAATGTTGCAGAACTACATGTATGTTTTAACATCTCAACTACCTGATGCCTCACATAAAATACACCTGAGGTTGATGGGAGTGAGTTTTGCAGATATTTTGTCATAAACCAGTGGATTGGACAACATGACATTTTGACTTGATGATAGTACTAAAAAGAAAATCAGGAGATCACCAAAGTTATTACAGTCATCTCATCTTGAGTGGAACCTGAATATCTCAGTAAATCCACCCACAACATTTCACATCAAACTACAAATATAAATCTTTTGATGGAACCAGGAAAGCCAGGTAATCACCAAGTTTTGTAGAGTGCAGTGACTGTGAAATTCTGTGAAGCTTCAAATAACATGACGAACCTGTCCAGAGCTGCCAGACATTACAGGTGTATTATGTTATGATGCTGTTTCTGGTAATACAGAGTCTTTGTCTCCTGTAAAGATAAAGACATGTGATCACACGCACATACAGACACACACATCTCACTGTCTGTTATAGCAGTTCAACAGTACCAGATAAGTCTATGGTGATCTAAAGAAAATTATATTCTGGACGATGATTCAAAAATACAATGAAGCCAGGAGGTATTGTTGCGAACAGATCCATCTTTTTAAACATCATTATAATACAGGTAATTTGATAGGAAATTCTCAAACAGTAAATCTCCATTTCCGCCTCAAGCAAGCCCAGATAACCCTGCCTGCACATCTGCGTACAGACACACACACATGCATATACATACGCATGTAGTCTTAATAGAGTATTATCTTCGCTGTAAGCTCTTGGATTTTCATGCTGAACATTTAGCTCGCCTATTAATACACTTTAATAGGGGTCAGTGCTACTGTGTCAAGGGAAAATACACACATACTGTAGATGTGAAAACGCTAACAGTTTCTGCGCTCAAATCAAATAACTTGCAAGTACACACGCACACACTAGTCTGTGGTTAATTCTGCCTTTAGTAGAATCAGGTTAAAGAAAGTAATTAACTCATAATAGCCCCAACCACACTGCCAATTAACATGACGTGTGTGTTTGTGTGATCATGTGCTCATTAGTTACTGTGCTTTGCTAAGGAGCTGTGAGTACATATTGTGTGTTTATGATACAAATAAATGCCACTGTTGTATTTGTCTGTGTGGGCGTATCTCTGTGATTAGGTCACTTTGTGTGTGTGTGTGTGTGTGTGTGTGTGTGCGTCCATCCTGGTGTGTGAGCCTACATTAATAGATTTTGTTCTTAGTCTAGGCGTATTGGGAAATTAGAGTTGTAAAATTAAGTGTGATTGCCCTAAAGGGCTTTTCCATTATTACTTAACACTGATCACAGTATAGACAGCTTGATAGTGGTTTACACAGGGCCATAAGGCTAAATGTAGCTTGGAGAAAAATACAACAAAATAAAGAAAAGATCAAGAAACATAAGCAAAGAAAGTGACATGGTCATTGAGTCAGGAAATCTGTCAGCCAGTCCCTCAGCCACTCACTCAGTGAAGCTGTCACCCTCTGACAGTGTGGAACAGAGCACATTACAGCAGCAGAGGCAGACTTTGTTGATCTCAGTGAATCAGATCTCAGCTGCAGTCTGGCTGCCTGCTGTCAGTCACTTTCCCAAACACAACAGCTTATTTTTCTGTGCACTGCAGTGATGGCAGGCGCGGAGACAGGAAAAAGAGGCAGGCAAACACACACTGTCCAGAGTTCATCAATCAAACAGAGGTGTTTTGCATTACTGGCTAAATCTCATGGATGTGTGAAGGGCATAGAAAGTTATAGTACTGGAATGAATTTCAAAATGTATTGATTGTATTGATATAGTAGTGCATAATTTCACAAGAAAATAAGCCACTACCCGACATAAAACCCAAACTGTATAAGCCTGAAAAGTCCTCAAAAAGAGTATGTTTAAAGCTGCACTCCATTTGTGATAAGTTTGAGTCAACTTAACTGAAAGTTATTTGTTGTATATGCTAGGAATACTAGGAATTTTCAGACAATGACAAATGTAATGTGCAAGTAAAATCATTTTATATATAGATGTGTTTTGTGTTTTCTCATATACGGTTTGATTCAAAACAATAAAAGTAAAATGTTCCCACACAACATACTTTGCTAGTACTGGGCTGTACTACGTTTTGCCTTCAGACCTGAATTAATTCTTCATGGCATAGATTCAACAATATGCTGGAAACATTCCTTAAAGAGTTTAGTTCATACTAAGCAATAAGCATAGTTCATGATAGCATCACGGCTGCACATCCATGATGACAATCTCCCTTTCCACCACATCCCAAAGGTGCTCTGTTAGACTGAGACCTAGTGGTCTCATATTCATGTTCAAGAAACCAGTCTGAGACGATTTTAGCTTTATGACATGGCGCATTATGCAGCTCAAAGTAGCTATCAGAAGATGGATAAACTGTGGTGTTAAAAGGATGGACATGGTCAGCAACAATACTCAGGTATGCAATGGCATTTAAAAATGCTCAGTTGGTACTTAGGGGCCCAGAGTGTGCCAATAGAATATCCCCCACACCTTTACACCACCACCAGCCTGAACTGTTTCTACAAAGCAGAATGGATGCATACTGTCATGTTATGTACACCAAATTATGACCATACCATTGGAATGTCTCAGCAGAAAATCGAGACTTGTCTGACCAGGCAATGTTTTTTCCATCTAGTATTCTCCAATTTTGGTAAGCCCATGCAAATTGTATGCCGTTTGTAGCAGAAGTGACAGCCAATGTGGTCTTCTGCAACTGTAGCCCATCTGCTTCAAGGTTTGATGAGTTGTTCGATGAGATTCGACAGATGCTCTTCTCCATACCTCACTTGTAACGAGTGGCTATTTGAGTTACTGTCTCCTTTCTATCAGGTCATATCAAAAGATTAAGACACACTAAATCCAAACTAGAATTACTGCATCCTGGATATATCCCTCCACCAACCAGTCAAGTTGCAGTTTACATGCAAGTCTATACAGACTAATTTTCTAATAAGTTAATGCATAATTGCGCCAGATGTAATGAAATTCCCTCCAGGCGTTTCTGAGATAAAACGTTGACAAAAACAACGTTATATCTGGGACATGCATGATATTACAGTGACCTTGACCATTGACCACTAAAATCTAAATAGTTCATCTTTGACTCCAGATGGATGTTTGTGCCAGATGTAATGAAATTCCCTCAAGGTGTTCCTGTGATATCATGTTTACAAGAATGGAATGGAAGGACGGACAACCTGAAAACATGATGCCTCCAGCCATGGCAGTTGCCAGTACGGAAGCATAATCACTAAAAATAACACTGATAACACTGACATAATCCAGGCTGTGATTATATTCCCCCAAAAAATGTAATCACACAATGCAGCTGAATTTCATAGGAACTTTATTTGTGGGGAGGCTTCCTGGGCATGGAGTGACTGGGGCACAGGAAGTACAAAGCAGAAGTCCCTGTCTAGATTACTCCAGCAGGATCTGGTACAATTTACATGTTGTTGAAGGTTGACATTTAGGATCGAGACATGTGCTTCCCACTGAAGATGTATAGTAAATCAGTAAATCTGGTAATATATATATATATAGAAAAGATGTCCTTACACTCTCAGAAATAGGGGTACGGTAGGGGTACATTTTTGTCCCCCAAGGTACAAACTACACTAATGTACCCACCAGGGTTAATTATTGGACCTTTTGAGGTTCAAAAAGGTACCTAAAGGTACCAAACCAGTAAAAGGTACATATATGTACTATTTCTTAAGTCAAGGTACAATATTCATAAGACAGTTTGTGTTAAGCCAAAT
>JAUMHL010000002.1:4269489-4283624 GCA_032362345.1 Sandelia bainsii | reverse complement strand
TCAAAGGTACAAATAAGTTCTTTTGAGGGTACTGCCCCAGTGACAAGCCTATTGTACCTTTAGGGGTACAACGGCTGTACCTTATTTTCTGAGAGTGTACTCAACTGGACACCATAGCTTTTAGTAAGCATTGCGTGTACAAGAAACAGAACAGCTAATAAGAAAACAAAACAGTACATTCAGGATTACTTTCAATTGTGAATTGAATTGTATGCACCAAATACTGTATTTGGTGCAAACGGCAGCAGGATGGCAAAGAGAGAGAGTGAAAATAAACTGCAGTGTCTATGTTCAAGGTGGTGAAGGAACATGTCAGTGCATTTCATTCAGTGATATAGTTCTTGGACAACAACAGACTCTTAGCATAGAGGAATAAGAAACATTAGGCTTTGGATACACAGACAATTTTCCTTGTTGGTTTTGCTCTTTTAATGGCATTATAATATGATGCTAGATGTATCAGTTGGACTGAATGAACATAGATAGAACATATGAACATAGACAGTGACACTAGTGAAAAATGTAAGCTCTGCTAACTTTCAGTCGGTCTCTAGACAGCGGGTAGATGGAAACAGATCAGTCAGTTACTCAGTCTCTTACTCAGCAAAGTCAACAAACGGTCAATGAATCAGTGATTCTGCAATTAGCCAGTCCCTCATTCTCAGTCAGCCATTGACCGAAACATTTAGTCAGACAGTCCACTTAGTGAATCCATTTTTATTATTCTATATGACTGTTTCCTCCTCAGCAGGCTTAATCATGTTAATGTGCTGAATATAGAACAGTTAGAAAACAGTTTGTCTGCCAAATGCTAATGAGTAACCAAAATCAGAAAACACACCGGCGCAGACAGAGATAAAAAGGTTTCTCTTCATTTTAATCTCTGTGTTTTTGTTCTTTTCTTCTTCTTTCTGTCCTGGTGTGCGTGGGTGAAAAAACTGTAAAGTACTAAGAAATTAAGCCGAACCGCAACACTAAAGTACAATATCTCAATATACAGTAGTTTGTAGTGTCATAACAGCATCATGGAATCATTCTCTGAAGACAGATGGTAATGTTTTACTCTGAGCATCACACTGGTTAAGAGCAGCAACTACAAAAGAGCCTTTAAACGACACAAGCATGCATACATGCACATGTGCACACACACACACACACACACATATACACACACAGTGGCATGTGTTCGAAACAACTTTAGACATTTTCTCTCTTATTTAGTTGTAGCCACCTAAGGCGGCACACACACAGAGGCAAGTACACACGCTCTTATTTAGTTATGCCACCCAGGGCGAGACTTCTACATAACATCTGTCCAACATTTATCTGCCCCGATGCATCCTCTCAGCGAGAGATGGAGAGAGGGCGTGAGAGGGAGAGAGAGGAGGAGGATGCAGAAGGGAAGGAAATGACGATGGAGAGATAAACAGAAAAGGTTAGAAGGCAGAGAAAAGGGGTGCAAGAGGACATAGGAGTAATGGAGAAAAAATAAGTGAAGGAGAGAGAAGCGGTGATAGAGAAACAAGGAAAAGAAAAGGGAAGAACACAGGACAGCAGAGGTTTGGTCTATCACTGCCAATTTAGATAAAATATGTTCTTCTTTACTGAATAATTTTCTTCCTGGACAAATTACATAGTATAAGTTCCAAGAGAATTACTCTCCAGAGTTTTTAGTTTTGTCTAATATGCTCATTATTTTGGTGGTCTTGGTAGAAGCATAAATTTACTGTAAATTTACCTTGAAGGATTAGAGAATAATGTGTGTGAGTGTGTGTGTGTAATAAGCAACTGAGGACAGAGGGATGGTAGGATTGTTGGAAAGCCAGCATAAATCTGACTGATTGTAGTAAATGAAAGTGAGTTTTCTACATACTTTTGTTGAGTGGATTAGTCCTTGAAGCTAGGAAGCAGCCTGTGAAGGGATCATCTCAGTTTTGTTAATGTGGAATCAAAGTTTAAATTAACACCAGTTACCATACTTAAAGTACAGGGTCGATGCATTTGAACATTCAGGGTTTTTTTGGACTAATTATCAGTCATTATGCCAATATCTGTGGGTTGCAACTGCATTATGTTTAATGTTAAGAAATCAAAGCTACTGAGTCAAGATATGAGAATGACATCTATCTTGTAGATGATCTTGTATAGTTTCAAGCATTCTAGGATCCATGTGTAAGGCATTGAGTCATAGGCTTTCTTGTAGTCAATCCAGGAAGGTTGGTATGTCTGGTCTTACAGTCTTGGCTGACTGCTCTATCTACCAGTAGCTGGTGTTTTGGTCCTCTGGTATGTCTACCAATTCCTTTCTGGGCCCCGCTCATGTATTGAGCCATGTGCCTATTCATCTTAGCCACTATGATGCCTGACAGGAGCTTCCATGTTGTGCAGAGGCAGGTTATTGGCCGGTAGTTGGATGGGACCAGAACCTTCTGGGGGTCCTTCAGTATCAGGACTGTCCTGCCTTTGGTCAGCCATACTGGGTGGGTCCCATCTATTAGCAGCTGGTTTATCTGTGCAGCCAGGTCCTCATGGAGTACAGTTAGCTTCTTCATCCAGTAGGCGTGGATCATGTCAGGGCCTGGTACTGTCTAGTTCTTCATGCTTGAGACTCTTTCTTGGATGTCTGCCAATGTGATGGTTACTGGGGCTTGTTCAGCGAGGTTGCTGTGGTCTGCTTTCAGATCCACAAGCCACTGTGCATTGTTGTTATGTGTTGCCTCTTTTTCACATATGCTCTTCCAGTATTGCTCAGTCTCCAGCCTTGGTGGGTCGATTCTCATACTATTACCCTGCCACTGAAAGTACACCTTGGATGGTTCTGTGGAGAATGTCCAGTTTATTCACCTGGCTTCTATATCTCTGGTGTACCTCTTCAGACGGGTAGCCAACACTGTGAGCCTTTGCTTGGCAGTTTCTGAGGCCTCAGCTATGGACAGTTTGTTGTACTTCTTAGGTATCCCTTTTTTCATCACACCTTTCTGCAATTCTGATAGCTGGCTAACTTCCCTTTGTGCTGCCTTGATCTTAGCCTCTAACCTTCTCTTCAATGGAGGGTACTGCTCCTTGCGGCTGTTGTTCATCTTATAGCCAAGCACCTCAAGGACCACTGTTGCTGTGGTCTAGATTAGCTGATTGGTGTCAGTGATGGTCGTCGTAGGGATTGTCCGTAGTGCTGCATTTACATCTTCTAGCAGACTTTCAGAGGGTACTTCACTCATTCTTGGTAATTGGTGTTGGAAGGCCCAGGTTTCCAGCTTAGCCATGATCTTATTTCTCTGGTCAGCTGTTCTTGTATTCAGCCTACAAGGGCTTGTTGTTCTTGGGGCTTGGTACCCAATCTGTGGGGATGATGATATCTCCCCCCTGACCTGTCGTCCTGGCTCCCCCTTGCCGTAGCATTCGTGTTGTACCTCATCAATCTCTAGTTGTGATAGCAGTTGATTCTTGCAAATGTTGGAATATTGAGCTACTAGTTGTTTTGCTGTGTCTTGATGTTGGGTATCGAAGAATCCATAGGTCCCACATCCGCTTCATGTAATCTGTTTCACTGGGGTTACTTGTATAGTAGCCTTGTTCTCATCTCTTGTCCATGAATGTCTTGTTCTTGTTCCAGTAGTCCACTTATTGTTAGATTGTCCTGGTTCCCCAACATCTGTCGCAGACCTTGTTAATCCGGGCAATGTCTGAGCCGGCGTGACTCTATTTGTATGTTTCTCTCTCATATCCGAGGTAGGCACATTATAGCATAAGGAGATCTTGCCTAAGGACGCCTACATATGTATATATATATATATATATATATACACACACACAAATATTTAGAGGTGCTGCTTTAAATGTGAACTTTAATCATTGGGCTCGAACACAAGAGATAGAACACACACCCATGGCATGCTAGAGTTTTTCTTCTCCAAGGATTAAGTATGGAGCATGCTACATGCTGCACAAATAATGCTTTTTAGAGGCAACTTTGTAAGGTTAGACTACAAAAGTAAAATTGATTTCACTACTGTGTGTGCATTAGACTTTGGCACTGGACAAAAATTGTGTTGTGCAGAATAGTTGAATTTTAACATAATTGGACATAATTTAACATAGTGATCACATTAAAACATTTTCTGATGTGATTCAAGTGTACTGTACTATCTGGCTAAAGAACACACTAGACAAGGGATTGATGTTGATTTTGGAGAGGTCTGCTTCTGTCTCTTTGCCTAGAGCCATGAAAACTGTATGCTTGTGTTTGAGTTATGTTGAGTGGCTAAACTGACTTGGTTTATGTGTGTCTCTGTGTGTGCCGAAGAAGTTAAAAATATGGTTTTAGTGAAGAGAAAGTGAGATGCTGCCCGCCCACATGGATTCATAGAACAAGTCATTAATATGCCTTAATAAAACTGATATGACTGCCCGTCTAACTGTAACCTTTGAAGCCTTTTTTCTCATTCAGACTAAGAGTAAAACCAAGCCAGAGGCTCTGCTAGCTCTTTACACTGACACTTATTAATGCAATTTATTACAACTTGAATTTAGCACACTCTTAAACACATGACACTTTGTATATTCACACAATCTGAAATGCCAGTTTCTAAAATGTCAGATATGTGTGAGTCCAACTGTTTGTTGTGGTGTGTGTTTGACTGCAATTACCAATGTAACACCATTCTTTAATGTCCTTTATTCAGTATTTTATGTGTTTGTTTTGTAGATGCATCCAGTGAGTATAATTAAGCAATAAATCGTGTTTTGTCAATTAGATGTGCGGCCAGCTGGTATTTAACAGCCTGCGCTTGTGGTATCATTGACGTATGTTGAACAAATGTGTCTGTTTGAGGGCAGTAATGCTCTGTCTGTGAGAGCCTATCCTGAAGTACAAGAAGCATTCCATTTTATTACCAGTTTGTATATGAGCACTACATCAAGCAGAATAACTGATGCCAATTAAAACCTTATTTTCACATATTGCAGTATTCTACTGACAACACAGAATACTAGTGGGTATGTAAACAGTAATTTTATATTAATACATACTGCACACTGAATATTTAACTTTGATTAGATACTGGATGCATTCTGAACTTTGAACTGACCACAGCACCACATTTGTACATTCATAGAGCTTGGCCCCAGATCATAAAACAAACCAAAGTAATAAAATACTTTGATACCTTTAACTTGAATAGCTGCAGAGAATCACTTAAAAACATCCTTAAAGGGATTGTTCTGATATTGCTTGTTTTACAAAAATATTTTTGCTAACAATCATATAATACTGTCAGTGGGGTCTGTTTGCAGCCAAATGTTCATTGCAGTTAATTAATAACCACCTAATTATGAACATGCACAATCTTTAGGCCATTTTGTCTCCTCTAGACAAATGGAATTTTGATGCCTCCAAATTATACATTTTTTATTTTAGTTTAAAGATGATTTTTAAGCTGTCACTTTAGCATCCAATCCACTGATTCTGCTAAATTAAACCAAAATATACATCACTGGTACATGCCCCCTAGATCGAAACATATTGTATAGAAAAATGCAACGCAGGTCACTGCGGGATTTTAGGACACAGAAGGTGTGGTAGAGACTGTATTGTAATTTTTCTTAAGGTAGACACTGTAGTTGTTTTTATATTATATTATTTAAGGAGGTGTATCCTAAAATATTGCAACCACTGCTCAGAATGCAATGTGCTGTGACACAGTTGGCCTTTTTCTATAGGACACTATAAGCTCACAGTACCAAAGCTGTGTTGGCATTGGCTCTCATGTTGAAGTCTAACATTCTTCAGTCTTGTCTTGAGCTGCTTATACAAACACTGTACTGTGGATCTATTAAAACTAAAGAATTCCTCTTTACTCCTGATGGACTAGTCATAATTACTATGGACTTAATATATACTTACATAGAGTATGTCATTTTTGGCCACTTACTGAAACAACAACTGTAGTAATGGTAATTGCAATGACAGTTTGCCTATTTCCAGTGGAAAATTCAACTAATTTTGTCCTTTAGATCAAATAAAATCAGTAAAAAAAACATCAGACGTTTTCTTGTACTCCATGCCCCTGACCTACAGGGCAATATCATGTTCACTCTGGGTAATACCCTTCTAACAAAATATATGTAAATAGAAATTGGCTTTTGGTAGTGTGGGGCTTTGTGTTTCTTTTCTTCCTCACTGCCATACACAGGAAATCCAGCTATTACCCAGTGGTCGTAAAGGAATATAGTTTCAGATGTAAGTCTTTTCAGAAATTTGGAGTAAATTAACAAGAGTTTAATAGTGTACAAGTGGCAGCAGTTGGGTTACAGTTCATTGTGAGTTAAGTGTGAGCCATTATACTCTGGATGTAGGTAATTGTATTGATTGAAACATAGATTGACAACTGATAAACATGGCTTTGGTGCAAACAGGATAAAATAGAGAAATGCTGGCGTTATATTCTGTTAGAGTTGCAGGAGCTGTGGTGGTCTCCATGGTCATGGGGTAACCAGGTTAAGTTGCTATTTAAGTATATTTAAATGGTTTAATTGGTCCTACTGAGCAGGGGCCTTTCTGGAGGCACAAACAGACATGCCAAATGTCTAAATTTGGACTCTTAACATTACCGCCCCAGCTGAAATAATGAGATTACACAGATTGTCCATCGGGAAGATGGACCCAGTCCCATGTTGGCTCTGATTTATTTTGGCTTTATTCCCTTTGTGTTCTGTATTTTTTATGGAAACTGTCCACTTGAATTTAAGAATTTGTGAGAATGGTAAATTTGTGTCTGCTTCTGTGTTGCAAAACCTACTGTTGGACCAATGACGTTCCAGTGTTCAGCCCATGTAAGCTGCTGTAGCCAATCGCATTAACATAGCAAACCAAACTTTGAGTCCATATTAGCAAGGCATTTAAACCCACACTAAACCAGCAGGGCTGCTTAATGTTAAATAGCAGAAAATAATAAATGGGTCTGTTTTCAGTTTGGAAGACCTGCAACATAATTACCTAAATGATGTTTGACCAAGAAAATGAATTAGGAGTGAAAAAAGACAAACCAAATGATTGAGTGAAAGAACAGTATTGCACTGACAGAAATGCTGCAGCCAGTTAGACATGCTGCACTCTGACTACAAGCAGAATATTTCAGCAGCTGTGTCAGATAAACAGCTGTCTCTGTCTCTGCTACGTTTGGTGTGTTGCTCGTCAAAGTCCTAACATATTGATGTTGATTGTGCAGACAGATTATTGAATAGATGTCAGAATTTCTCACAGTGAGTGTCTGTGGATAACGATGGAAAACAACATGCGAATAGGTGCAGATGGAAGAACGACCACACACACACACACACACACACAGTATAGCCCCACTATCTATCTCTCTTTCCATCTGTTTCTCTTTATCCGTCTCTTTTGTTCTCCTTCCCTCCTATTGCTCTTTCTCTGCCTGCTGAATTTCAGATGCGTGGATGGCGACATGATCAGAAGTGACAAAGAGGATTAAGGAACACTGATTTTACAGTGTTCAGACACTTAAAGCATTTTCTGACCATCACAACAAAATGACTAACCCCCAACTTTAAAACCAATCCTAATCTAAACCCTAGAACCAAGTCTTAACCCTCAAAAAGACCTAAAAGTAGTGAGTGGCCAGTGGGTGTGTAGGGACTTTAACCTGCTTATTTACAGTAATGAGGTTTCATTACAGGTGCACATATAAACCTACTGACACATGCAGCTGGATTATGGAGACAGTCAATCCTGAGCAGTGGCTTGTAGATGCGTGTAATCTGAAGACATTACCAGGCGCTCATGTTTTATTTTCACTCTTTTTATCCATTGTGTCAGATCGAGGGTACATTAGGCACCCAGTGAGTTCTTAAAACATCCCTAATTTCAAATTCATTCTCCATCTCTGTCTAGACTGGGAAGATGGAGGGGTGGAGGAAAAGATGAGTGCGTGAGTAAGCAAAAAGAATAAAGAGGAGGACAGAGAGAGAAGAGAGGGACACATCATGTATGTGTCCCTCTCTTGATTTAATGATTTATATGGATGAGGAATCTCATACAGGTAAAAAAAAAAAAAACTACCATCAACTTCACATTGTAACAATGTGATCTGAGTCATTTGTTAACTAACAAGCTCTGGAGAGAAGAGAGAGAGTTCGTACTGAAACACCATGATCTGAGTCATGCATTGATCAATCAAACAAACACTGGCTGTACAAGTAATGTGAGCAAGAACATGATGCTTGAATAGCGTTCAAGAGTTTCAAGTGGTTCCTATGAATCTTATTGTAACTAACCAACTGCCTCATGATTTACTGATGGACCACATTTAACCTACACTCTGTTTGGTGAAACTAACTTTGTGATTTGGTGCATACACATTCATATGTTTTCAGTACAGTGGGGAAAACAAAAGATAATATTCAATTCTATGCATTTTTACAAACACTACATTACTGCAGTTAGAGGCTGATTGATTTCAATTAGCTTCGACATTATGTGTATGATTATACAAGAAGCTCTTTCAGCTTTGACCTGGTAGTATTGCAATAACAGAGATCTTACCATATGGTAGCATGGCTTAGCTAACAGACAGCAATGGAAACACTGCCCAACACAATGTCTGCAGAGGCTGCAGCACATTAGAAGTGCAGCAGCAGCAGTTTCAATACTCCTTCTGTGTCTACAATGGGTGCATTCAAATAAACTAGCATCTAGACTAAAAAGTAAATTACATTAAAGTTGAGAATTTCAGCCTTTATTTTCTGACATGTCTCTAGATATGTTAAACAACATACATACTGTAGAACAGATCCACCTTTTGTATCACATCATAAGGCCGTTTAACTTTTAATCCAATACATCTGAATGTTACAAACACCACCAAATGACACAATGTGAGTCTTTTTGGTAAAATAAAGAAAATGTCTCAGAGCATTGTCAGTAAAACACTTTCCTGCCATTCATGTGTGAGGGGGAGCTGTCTGACTCAGACTTAAAAGTACAAAAGCTGGGAGAATATTTCGGGTATAAATAGGACACCATCTCCGAACAATTATCTTAATACATCCATAGAAAGGACGGAATAGTAAGCATAAAAGAACACACAAAAAAGAAAAAAAGCACCTCCTACATACTGAAAAATCCAAATTACATAACCAGACAATGGAGCGCTAACATAATGTAAAAACTCTTAAAGCAATTTGAATGAAAAGTGATCTGAGTTGCATTTCAGAAATATCAGCATTTAGCACAAATACACTTTTCTTTTCCACATGAACACACACCAGTCTGTTGCATAAAAGCTAAGCGAGTCAGAAAAGCTCCCCCATAAAACCAATCTTGAAAAACTTTTATGTATAATAGTTTTCTTCATGACACATTAGAAATGAATTTAAAGTTGTCAACATTAGGTGTCAATTAATTAAAAAAACAATCACTGTGAATGGTGACTACAGTCTGTAGCAGCAAGAGAGAAAAACCAAAAGAAATGTGAGAGAAATGACGAGAGAGAGGCAGAATAAGAAAAAGAGCGAGGCAAAGGAAGCGAGAGGTGCTTGTAATTGTCTGTAATTAATTGGCATCTCATTAATCACATTTTAATCCAACCTCATGTCTCACTCCATGCTCCCAGACAATGGGCAATGGGTGGTTGCGGAGGGTGGTGTATGTGTGTGTGTCTGTCTTGACCAAACAGGGTGTTGTGTAGCAGCAGTTAATGAAATGGGTGGTTATCAGTGCAAACAGGCTTCATTAAGTCCAGTGTAATGACCTGTGTCGCATTTCATCTCATTCTCACTCTCTCTCTGTCTCTCTTGGCTTTTCCTTTTCTCCGTCTTCTTTCTTTCTTTCTTTTTCTTAGCGTACTTAAAGGGGAATTACAATGACATTTAATTTTGACCAGTTCTTCAAAACTTACACTTTTTTCTGGAAGACAACAAATGAAACAGCAACATCATTCAACCGTAGAATCATCTTATGTCGTCACTAAAATAACTTAATTTGTCATTAATACAGCAAATTTCACTGATGATCAGAACTGTTAATCCACGGTCCTGCTGCAAATATATCCAAAGACATATTTGTTTTGGGTTCTGCAATGCAATAAAGTGGAAAATAACATAGCCTCATAACAGAAAGGCAGTACAGGACAGCTGAAGTAGCAGCAAAAACTAAAGAGCAGCTCAACTAGCAACAGAGCAACATGACAGATAGACAGTAGTGGGCAACTTTCTGCAATGACAAGAGTCTATCATTCACTTTGCTTCATTGTCCGTGGGTGCACCCAGGCTGTACCCCATTACTCTATGTAGAATAGGTTAGGGTACAGCCCACAACAATCCTGCACACAATGAACAGTTTAGAGAGTGCATGAATTTTACATTTTTAAAGAGACCTCACTAACAGTGATGTTTCAGATATGTGTTTCCTGATGACAGCATCCATCTTCACACTGTATTTTCCTACAAGTGAAATACACTCACATGCTTCAACACGCCTGCCACAATTCAAGTGGGATACTATTAAAGCCAATTCTGACTTGGAACACAAGCAAAATGATCCTACTAGAAGTTTCAAACATGGAAATACATTGTCCAGGAGTCGGGGTGAAATAAAGCACAAGTATTTTAGAGAATCACACAAAAAGAGTTGAGCAGGATGGATTAGTAAGGAAGTGGGTGACATTAAAATTCCAACACCCTGAGGAGTGATGTCACTGTAGGTCAAGACTGTCTGGCCAATTCAGGCCTGAAGCACAAAAATAAAACGGCAACATAACCGAAGAAAGCCAAGCCGCACACACCCAAGACAGTGTCGGAGAACACATGATGAATTTGTGTGGCTGCAGTTGAAATAACCTTCTCAGGAAGACGCCTCTGTCCTTTCTCCCTTGTTACAAAGATACAAATTACTCTCAGTCAGATTATGTAGTGCACAAAAGATATTCAGGTCACTAAAAGGTTACACTGACATGCTTTAGAATAAATTTAGTTTAACTTGTGTTGCTGTATTAAAGCTCTTCTCCTCTTTCAACACCTGTTTCTATTATTATTATTTCTCACATCAAACTTCCTGCTTTACTACTCACGTGAAGTGCCAGTAGCAGTGATGCCAGACCCAGATCCTGACTCACCAACTTTAGTTTCGATGCTCTTGAGCAAAGCACTTAACCTTTAATTCCTTCATTGTAGATGCTTATTGGTTAACAGTAGGTAGCTGCTGCAATAGTTTAATGTTTGTAACAAATAAGCACGCTCAGCAAATTGTCAGAGAAGAAATTAAAGGTAAGAAAACACTTCAATAAGCAGATAATTGAATTATTATCCGCTCAGTGACTTCTAATTATTGTGATAAAATTAAATGAGCTAGTAAGAGTACATTTTCTGAGAAGGAGGGAGGGAAAGTGACATGTATACAGTATGTGTGTGTGTCAGCTGAAAAAGCTCTGAATCATACACATACAAACACACATACAAACATAGATTGGCGAACCATGGAGCGGCCAATGACCCTTTATGGGGGTGGCACATGGCAAAATATAAATCAAGATCTAAAAGTCTAAAACTGTGCCTTCTAATCTATTCTGTCCTCTCAGAACACTGGTGTTTAGTATAGCAAATGAGCAAACACTTCTTCAAATGAGATACAGCAGTTTCTACCTCAGGCTGATTATTTGTTGCCTTTCAAATGAAAGTGCTGTAAAACTGAATCAGTCATTCCAAATTATACGTTTAGTTTAGTTCATTTAACCCCCTTGTTGTTGGACAGCTGCCAGATAGTGCATGTTGGTGCTACTAAGGGGTTTCAGCAAGTTCAAGAACACCTTGACATGTAGCCAGGAGGAACCAGGAATCAAACCACTGATCCTGGGGTTCCTGGTGTATAGTGACAACATCCAAAATCTTTAGGTGGCTTGGAAAGGACACAGTGTGATTGATCACTTCTGAAGACACACACATATGCACACAAAGAGAAAGAGAAGATGTGGTTTTTGAACCACCCTAGGGAGATAAACAGCTTGTTATAGGTGAGAGAAGAGGAGCAGAAGGGATACACAAGGAAGAGTGGAAAGGGGAAGGAAGAATCAGAACAGAAAGTGGTATCATAATAAAGGAAAAGAGGTAGGGAAAGAGGAAAAAGGAGGCAGGCTAAGTGTGACACCAGAGGAAAATAAAGTGCAGGACTTGAGTGGAAATAAAATAAAATAACAAAATATGAAAGGGGAGACAGAAAAGATAAATAGATTTAACAGGAGGCACTGGGACAAGAGGAGAGAATAGAAGAGATATAATGGATAAAATTAAGCAGCGGAGATATGAAAAGCATGAAACAACCCTTTGAAACACAACGAGGAGGCATTAAACTGCTACAAAAACTGGCTGTAGTTTAGCAGTAATGCATCTTTACTGAAAACATTAAGGATAAAAGCAGTTTAATCTTCCTCCACCTCCTTTTATGAAGGATTCTCGCTGGGTTGTGGATAATGGATTTCAGAAAAAAGGGACTTTGAATCACTGTTTAGACGACAGTTTTGGATTTAATAATAAGGTATTTGGATTGTGATTATACTTAATGCCTCTTGATAGAATATATTGTACAGCAATGAAACCAAACCAGTCTTGGAATTACGCCTTTTTTCCAGTGATGATGTCCATAACAATACCACTTTGGGTTTTACTTTACCCTGTGTTTCTGTCCAAACATGGCCACAGAGGAGGCAGAAGCTTATTTCACAGGGGACGTTTGACACAAGTGGAATGCAGCGATAACTAATGTTATTAATTCTACCTTTGCTGTTCCTGCTGTGGAATTTCAACGTATCTGCAGCAGAGAAGGCCTGCATATGTGCTGCTGCTGTCTCACTGGTCAGAGGTCAGTGGACGACAGCTGGATACGAGCTTACAGCCTTTTACTTTTGCTTACAAAGTGTTCTGTCAGTAAATGATCTGTCACACAGTGCAGTACTGATGCGGAGTCAGCAGACAGGAGCAGTTGGAGCATTGACCATTCAACTCAATCGGAATCTCTTTTGATGGATCACGCAGTTCAGCATTAAGTTGGAACATAAATTCACAATTTTTTGTTCTGTCTTTTTCTAGCTGTCTCAGAGAGTAGCGTGCTGTGGTCATAACTCATACTTAAGTTTTTTTTGTTAAAGCATGACAGCAATAAAGCAATATAACACAATAACATGATAAGATGTTGCGAGTAGCTTAACAGGAGTCAGGAGTTGTTTTTTAAATTCTAGACTGACTGAAGAAGGCCAAACGCAACTTTAATGTGATTGCTTGTTTCCCGAGAGCTAGGAACAGTGATCTTTTTTCCAACTTAATACGCCGTGTGTGGAGATGACTGCTTTTAGGCAGTCATTGGAAGATTTGAAAAATCATTACTTGCATTAAAGAAAGGAGAATGTCTGTATGGTCATTCTGCAAACTCTTAATGACACCATTGACTAATTTAAATATGTCTGTCCCCACCATGTGTTTACCTGTCGTCAGTGATGCAAATTTTCTTAGTAAAACATACAGAGGTTTTGTGGTGGTTATGTCGTCTGGAACAAGACTATTGATGTAAGGTATCAGTGTGCCTGTTGCTGTTACACCCCTATTATTCATTCACACTGTACTTCCGCGCACCTTTTTGTGGTGTAGCACCAATTGACAGTGCCAATACTGGCAACTAAATGCAGCCTGGTTTAACCCCTTGTAGACTGTTGAAATGAATTGGAGCAGTTAAATGCAACTGTGCACATTTAGAGTTAATGACTGCTTATGAATTGATGTAATATTGTTATCATGGAACAGCAATGATTATACAGAAACATATATATTGAATTTCAAAGCCCACTTACAGCATAAGCAGCACCAATAAAATAATCTGCAAAATTTGTTTAGTTACTATTGTGCCTAATGTTGCTAATTTGCATCATAGCTAAATTTATAACTATTGTATGTGCTAGATTCAAATTAACAATCTCCACTTAATTTAGTGTCTGCTTGACAGCAAAAACACAAATATTTGTTTACATAATTATAAATAAATTCAGGCAGTAAGGGGTCAAATGTCCACGTCACCCAATAAATACTCATTGACATTTGAGTAGAGAGATTAATTCAAACATATGAAGCTAAATGAA
>JAUMHL010000002.1:4228797-4252241 GCA_032362345.1 Sandelia bainsii | reverse complement strand
GTCCTGTTTGGTGACCTCAGAATCTCATCTCTGCTTTTTGCAGATGATGTGGTTTTGTTGGCTTCATCCAGCAGTGGCCTCCAGGTCTCACTGGAGCGGTTCGCAGCCGAGTGTGAAGCGGCGGGGATGAGAGTCAGCACAATCCGATCCCGGATAAGCGGTTGATAATGGATGGATGGATGGAACCTCATCATAAATGCAATGTACTGTAAATTCTGATGAAAGTGCATCATAGTCACTCTTTTGATTACAGCAAGCTTACTCCATAATTAAATTGAATTCACAGCGTACCTTTTTGTAATAATGAAGCAACTGTACGTCGCATACCAATAAATACTTCTAAGAATAAAGGAACACACTGTGATGTGATGGACCCACATATTGAATAATCGTTAGTTCCCAAGGCTTGGGAGTAGTGACCTCATGTCACATAACCAACCAGCGACTACTTGTTGCCACAAAAGGATGCGCAGCAGCACATATTCTTCCAAGTTCTATTGTATTCAAGTTTTGATGATTGTATTGTTGACTGTAAATATCAATCTCTAATTTACTATTAATACTATAACATTATACAGTACAACTCATATTGGCTCCTTCTTGGCTTTATGGCACCTCTTTGTATGCGTGATGTGGTGCAAATCTAAAATCAGTGTGTAAATAGACTGAATGCCAAACATATACACTGTTTAAAAATTTTCTCTATCAATCTACACTCAAAACTCCATAATGACAAAGTGAAAACATATTTTTAGAATCTTCAGCAAATGTGTTAAACATCAAAATTTCCTATTTAAAAAAAAGTATTTAGATCCTTAATTGGCAAACTGAACATAATTTAAAAGAGCACAAAGCTGTGTATCTATGATTTCACAATTTACACTGTATGTCAGGAGAAAAACCAACCCACGTCCAGCGAACTCTCTGTAGACCTCTGTGATAAAACAATGGTGAGGCACAGATCAGGCCAAGGGTATAAAACCATTTCTAAAGCTCGGAGTGTCCTCTGCATAGATGGGAGAAATATTCTCTGATATGATGAGACAAAAATTATTTTTTGGGTGGGTGTAACTCAAGCAGAATGTCTGGAAACATGGTGGTGGCGAAACTGTGCTATGGGAGGGCTTCTCAAGGGCAGGGACAGGAAGAGTTGCGGGAAGAATGGGTTAAATGCACAGCTAAATACAAGATCTGAGACCGAGGTGATGGTTCATCTTTCAACACGACGATGACCTGAAGTGAACAGGCGAGACATTGCTGATGTGCCTTTCTAGTCTCTGACTGTTCTTGAGTGGCCCAACCAAAGCCCAGACTTAAACCCTATATAACATCAGTGGAGGGACCTGAGGATGGCAGTTCACAGATGCTTCCATCTCCATCTGAGAGACCTTGGGAGAAGAATTGGATAAACTGAGCAGAACCAGAGGTGCACAGCTTGTAGAGACTTACCCAAGAGGTCTCAAAGCTGTAACTGCTGCCAAAGAGGTTTCTTCAAAGATGGAACACTTTTATATATATATATATATATACATTATAGTGTAATGAGTTTAGACTGATAATGAGTTTATCAATTTAAAATTAAATCCACAGTCTCTTTAATACAACACAGCAAATCTCTCCTCTCCTAAAAGAATGGTACGTATTTTATTACAGTGTTAAGCAATGCTTAAAGCCCAACTTAAGAGATGTGGCAACTCACCATGGGAATCAACAGAAAGTATTTATTTTAACAGTACGTACACAATAAATGCCTGGTGTAGAAAATACAACAATGACTGTGATTTCCCCTTTCCACTCTTATCTCCCTCCATATGAGAGCAGATGAAGGGAAAGAAGGAAATGTGGTACTGAATTATTCTTTGACAAATTAAGCAATGCCTGATCACATCAGCTCTACTGAACAAGAGGTAGCTGCACATCTGCACCACAGTGCAAAGCGCATGATGGAAAAGGCCCTGACTTTGGTTCAGGAAATTTCAACAGTAAGAGATATGGTGCACCGAAGGCAGAACAGCGTACTCTAAAAGAATACTGTTCATGCCGTAGCCACTTTCACTACATGCAGCATATCACACATCGCATTATGTCAGACTACAGCATCTCTCAGCGTATGAGTTTTCATGTGTGTGCGAGTGCAAATGCCAAACAGTGTCCGAAGTGAAGCATGTCAAAGTGTGTGTATCATAGACAAGAAGCACAGTGTGATGCCATTGCTCACAGGCATGTGCACACATTCAAACTTCCTCCTGCGCTCACACACACACACACAGACACGCACACACACGCATCCACGTACACACATGCACACACACACACACACACACACACACACACACACAACACAGATGGAAGTCAGCTCCTAACAGCAAAGTGCAGATGTTACTGCCAAGTCAAAGTTACGTCAAAAACACTGAAGCTTGAAACAATCTATGTTTAATGTGGAAATAAGACAAACTGGCCAAATACAAATACACAAAATGGTGACAGTAATGTAAGTGTGCTCAGTTGTACGGGGCAGATTTGCACTGTGGATTCAATGAAACTTTAAAAGTGCTGTAATAATGATAAATGATGTATTGCTGAGCCTAGGCATCTGTCAGAATAATGGATGCTCTGGAATCACTGAGAGATCCACTGAATAGTAAAAGCAGGCAGAGTACATATCTCTGCCATGGTTTAAACCCTCTGTTTCTGTGACGATCGTCAGTTTACACAAACTCACACTGAGCGGTATAATGCACATATGATTCATCATTTCAAAGTTCTGTAAAATCAGAAAGGTTAGCTAGATATCAAAGTAGAGTACTTTGTCACTGTTTACATGTGTCGTCTGCCCCAGCGGCCCTCTTCCACTTTACATATCTGTACAGTCAGACAGATTGTGTCGTATCATATCCTGTTCTGTCCCACCGCGCTTCATCTCAACCTGTGCTCGCCTGTGTTTTTCTAGTGTATCACAATTTATCTCATATCATCTCTTCCCCTCTCATTCTTTCCTATTCAAATCTGTCCTGGCACTTGGACCTGGACAAACAGATGCTATACAACATTTCTTGTAACATATAAAGAAATCTGGGTTTAAGTTAGCAGACAACCACCATTACTGCAGTAATGGTAATGGTAAACTGTAATGTACAATATGTAAAGACAGTTTTACATGTCTATGTATCTTCTATAGAACCTTTTCACTTCTGTATAGTCATAAAAATATATATTCTAAAGCTCTCAGAACTCTTCAATGACAATTTGTCCAGTTTCAACAGACAGCTAGATGTTTTTTTTTAACTAAAATTGTACTGACTGTGTTGTTATCAGCTACAAAATCCAAAAGTATTTGCTCCATTAAATCAGTTCCACTTCAATTTACAGTACCTCTATTGAATTTTCACACTCAAATCCTGAGTGGCATGCTGACAACAGACTGACCAGGGACTACAAATCACCCATGTCTGCCTGCAGTATGGTGCTAATTTCTTCTCTGTAAATGTTTATCAAAATGTCACAGATTTTGGATTGATTCACACTTTTACCATTTCCTCTCACATGTTCTATTCTAATGTGCAGCATTTCTGACTCAATAGATTTTTTCTTCATGGGCACATTCTTTCATTCATGGGCTGCATCCTACCTGTGACCTTGAGCTGTGTTGTCCGCCGCACCAGTCTGGATCCATACTGTAACTCACAGGTGTAATTTCCCCCATCACCCTCCTCCACCTCAGGAATCCAGACATGTGTGGTGTTCACGGTGATGGCACTTCTCCATTCAACACGTTCACACTCCTGTAACAAGCACACAGCGAGAACTGATTTTGTTACTATTGTCTACAGGGAAAACTTAGGAATGGTTCTTCTCATGGCCGACTCTTTATGAGTCCTGGCTGCATGTCCATCTGTAGTCATGACAACTATCACAAATTTTCAGTTGTGGAAGCATCACGCTTTAGTTGACGCTAGGGTTAGGCACAAAAAATAGCTTCACATCTAAAACACACATGTCTCACACTCGGCTCAAATGTGTGTCTCCTGTGAAAAAGTCTGCATCTTACTGACCAGTCCAACCGTCCTTTCTTCTTACCTACATGAACATTTGGCTTAATATACAATATGCTACGTCATGCTGTAGGCATCATAATGATGTCGGCTAACATCCGTATGCATCTCTGTATGATAATGCAAAGGACTTGCCAAAGTGAACACTCTGGAAATGACAATGGTCTGGTGTGTCTTACCTTATACCAGGTCATCTGTGGCTGTTTGTATGGAGCCATATAGTCTTCTATATCAGGACAGGTGATCATTTTACTGTGGGTTATCTCAGCTTTCTCCAGATGGCGGATTTTGGTGCTGTAGCATTTTCCCTCATCACTCTCCTCCACTGTCATTGACATGGACACTTTCATGCAGTATGTTGAGTTCCTGAAGAGATCACAAACAAAACATTGGAGAAGTGCTTTTATCACATCCCTCTGTTGATAATGCTAGACTTTTAAAGTGCATAAAAAGTGAAAAAACACCAGATGTAGTTGTGGATGAGAACTAAACTAAAAAATCTACAGTATACATACATATATATACAGTCTGTATTACTAAGGCAAGTCAAGCACTCTCAAATTAGTCTAAGTGGGTTTGTTTGGAGCAGATTTGTTTATCCATCCGAGAGTTAATGACAACAGTGACATGAGTCATCCCTGCATTTGCCCAACACTGGAACTCAGTGTGAAGCAGTGTAAGAGCTTGTTTTCATGGCAAAAGCAGCGTGTCGACCATTTGGCACTGTTGTGGGTATTTTGGTGAAATTACAGGCCCTCCAATACAGCCCAGTTTCACTCACAGTGTTGAAGGAATTGGCATGCCAAAGAAATTATGGGTTGTAAAACTTCTAACACACATAAACAAACATATTTTATAAGACATTAAACTCTGCAGATTTAGGTATTGCTTTATACCTTGTAATGTATTTTGTCCACAAAGATTTTTTCTGAATGGTCATCATCATCATCCACCTCTGACTGTATTATTTACTCCAGGGTTGAAAAAAGGCATTGTAGCCTCAAATGGTCACATTAAGAGAGACGTTCTGGCGTTAAAGGTGATGTGATGTTTTATGGAAAATTATGTGTGTCTGTTCTTTTTTTTTGCATAATGCTAGTTGTTTTCCTTTTACACTATGCAAAAATATACAGTACATCTGACAGAGCAATGATGATTATGGACTTACTACTAATCCTGACATCATATAGCACTAATATATAACAGCTTCAAATTGGTCAGTGAAATATTTTAATATATGGTGCCTTACTTTGGTGTTGTATGCTAGTGTTAGTTATACACTAAGTAAACATTGACAGATGTTGGCAGTTGTTTGGTAATTAGTTTAACAGAATTCAGTGTCACCAAATTCAATTCTTGAGACACTCTGACAAACTTTACATTTTATATTCACAACAGTCTGATAGAGAGTAGGTATGTGTATCTTAATATGGCATAAAGTATATTTTTGCCTCAGATAAAAAAAATTTGTACATCATGCTAACAAAAAAAGTTACAGTCATGTTGCAAATGTGCAAATGCAAATATAACACACCCAGTTAGGTTTAAAGTCAAAGCTGAATGTCACATATATAAGCATAACCTAAGGCTTACACCTGTGCAGTAAAATTATTATGCCACAACATTCAGAGGCGTTTGAGCCTTTGAGGAGACAACTTGGCCATTGCAGACCCAATTCTGTGACACTACAATGCAACGAAGCCAGTCACTACCCTGAGCGATGCATGTGAAAAAGCCTTGGGTGTTGCCTGCTCCAGGAAGGTCACCTGCTACTTGTGCTCTGTTCTCGAACAAAACTCTAGTGAAAACAGACATTTCACTATTACTTGTGCAGCAGGGGGGAGATTACAGCTGAAACAGACCACAAGCCATTGATTACAGCATTCAACCAGCCCCTCCTCAGTGCACCCAAGCAACTCCACAGCATGCAACACACACTGCTGAATTAGAGTCTCAAAGTAGTATACAGGCCAGGAACTACAGCACCTCCAAAGTCAACTGATGTGCAAACTCAGTTTATTTAGGAAAGGACTTCCTACTCATGTTGAATCACTCAGTTAGGATGCTATACGTTGTATTTTCCCTTGAGGCAAATTTGAGGTGTGCAATATTGGGCTTTGATCAAGTGTGCAAGAACAGAGCTGAAGCAATCACTTGTAAAGACAGGTACGAATTATGGACTGCACTGAATAACTTGCGCTATCATTTGTAATAATAGTAAGACATACTTTTATTGATCCCCTTGGGGAAATTGTTGTTTGGACAGCTGCTGTAGTGGAGGGACTGGGAATCAAACCACTCACCCTGGGGTTCGTAGACGACTGCTCTACCCACTGAGCTATTGGTTCTATGTTTGAGTTTAGAGCTCCCACTGTCAGTAAGATATCACGCTACATCCTGCTGTTATGATGTTACACTCGTAACAGTATGTCCTTGAGCTAAATTATCGAATTAAATAAAAAGAGCAAACTTTTGATATGCATGATGCAATGTGTTTTCAACATCGTTTTGGATTCAAAGTCTTAAAATTTGCTCAAGGTGATTGTGAGTGTTTGTGTGTGTGCGCACGTGTGTGTGTGTGTGTGTGTGTGTGTGGTGGTGGTGGCGGTGTTGGTAGATCCAGGCCTTGCTGTGTGTGTGTGTTCTTTCAAGTTCACCTCCAAACACAAAAGACTGCATTGATCTCTCTCTTTCTGTCTCTCCCACGCACACACACTGGACTCACCCATTGTCCCCTAACCGCAACCTCTCATCTAAACCACTTATGCCATCAATGCTGTGTATATGTGTGTCTGTGTGTGTGTTTCTCTTACAGGGGACACAGATTTCTTTAGTTGCTGACCTAACCAAGACCACTGAGCTTTGAACTATAGCCTGAAAAGCCTTTTATCCGTCCATCCCTCAGTCTCCTCCTCATCAATCCATCTCCAGCTTGCAGCATCTTGTTTTCTCCTCCAGTAACTCAGTTACTTTTCTCTGTATGCTCCTGTGAGTCTCACTCTCTCTGTCTCCATCTTTCATACACACACCATCCAGCCCTTCATGAACCCTATATATTTATTTAGTTTTCCAGGCTACACAGTGAAGAAGCATTAATGTCAACAACGTCGATGACAAAAATCATTTTTCCAGTACAATAAATAGATTAAATCAACTAAACTTATGGAAACTAAAACTTTAATTCAATCAGCTGCGTGCATTTCTGGAACCACAAGTCGTATGCTCCTAATACCAGTAATGCTAGCTAACATTACCATTTCTTCTCATAAAAATACTCAGGATTTATGGGCTGAATGCATTTAAAATCTGAAAACATCAAACAAGAAATGGTGATTTCTTCTTGCCGCACGGGTTCAGAAAATTAGTTACATCAGGTTTTCTTTTGCTGAAGTTAGTTAGGGGAGACTGTAAGTCCGTTGGTAGGGCAGCTGTCCATGAACCTCAGGGTTGGTGGTTCGACTCCCTGTCACTGGTCACATGTCGAAGTGTCTCTGAACAAGACGCTTTAAATGCAGCTGTCTGTTCACCAGAATGTCCCAAGGGAATTAATGACTTTGTCCCACCTCTGCTTGTAAGTGATTGTGTATGATACTCTTAGCTTACGTTAAACTTATTCATGAACTATTAATGCTGGTGGTGAACTATCTGTACTGAAAAAAATCTAGGTCCTCCTTCGCAAAGGCAAAATAAAAAGCAGGAAGGAATTTGATGTTAAAAATGTTCTTTTATTTAGTTGCTTTGATGATTTTGTTCTGTATAATGATGTCAGTAAAGCATACTGAACTGACATGAACTGAAAAAACAATAAACAGCTTTATCTTGTCCCCCTCTCTGCTGTGTCCTTCCCTCCTTTTCTTCACTTTTCACAGTTGTATGAGCCTTTGTCAGCCCCCACCCCTCTGCCTGTCCAACAGAGAAACCTGGAGCCCAACACTAAATGGTAAAAACAGCATCAGGGTTATGCATATCTCACTATAAATATGACAATTCAATTAGGCCGCAATGCAAATGCTGTGTCAGAAGCATTTAGTGCATGCTGTGCACCTCTTACTAATGCAAATTGCATGTCTGTGTGTGTGTGTGTGTATTCATATCTAGTGCTGTGTGGAATACATTTAAATGCTTTAGTTCGAAAAATGGCCCTGAAGTTAAAGACACTATAGTGTCTACGCACATGCTGGAGCTACACATGTTGTTTCTGTGTTGTACTTTAATGTAAGACAGGTTTTTACATCTAGACTAATAATGTTAGCGTTATGTTGGAAGATAGATCAATTTTTTATTGACAATTTCCTGTAAGGTACATAGGTAATATACAAATGCTGACAATATTTTGGGCTACTGGAGGAGGAAGACCATGTTGTGAGTCAAGCTAACATTAAACACATTATATACAACCCACAACTAATAATGTTCACAGCCTTTGTTTGAGAAATGCTGGGGAATATATTATAGGAAATCACTAATTAAAGCAGGAGCAGGTGGAGCTGAATGCAAGACAGACAGTACACCAAAAAATTAAATTTAATTATTTTATCCCAGACACGTCCTGGATGTTTCCTACATCACAGCAGTTATTTTCACAGAGCTGGAACATTTCTCTAATTGGCTTCTTTCAAGAAGAACTTTGCTTCAACTTTGGAAATCAAAGATGTTTGCAATCAATACACCAGTTTCCTTTCCAAAAGATGTATCCTCAGCATTCATACATGATTTTACTTTACGATGTGATTTGCAGTCAGACATTTGATTGGACATATTAGTACAATTTGTTTGTATGCTAAATATACAGTAAATAAGGCTACATCCAGCCTGTTAGGTACAGTAATGCTGTTCTGTCCAAAGGTAACAAAATGAGCCTGCCAGCAACTCTGAAGATCCCTAATCACTAATTAATTAGGTAACCTATGCTTAATTAATACAAAATCTCACATTTTATGACTTTACTGGTTCGGTTTCTGCAATATTTTTTAAGTCCCAACATTGTGGAAAAGGTCAGTGGTTGTGCCAGTGGCTATGCCAGTGGCTATAGTTAGTTAGTTCATCAGTGATATATAAAGGGGATATGAAAAAAATGAAATAAAGAATAAGAGAGAAGGGGTTGGTACTGGTTTTACATTAATCATATTTTAAAACATACTGAAGGACTAGATACACATCTTTGTCTGTTGTTTTTGTCATCTGTTTTTAGCACACCTACGTTTTAGTGAATGCAAAAGCTGCCATGACAGACCCATTGTGCAGTTTACAGACAATGCCCTCATTGTGAGTCTGTTATGTGACAATATGCAAAAAGCCCAGTGACTGCACTTCTTTAGGAAGTTATAATAATTTGGTGTGTGTAGCAAACTAATTATGTTGTTCTACAACCCTGTGATTTTTTAAGTCTGTTTTAACTGTTAAAGTTTGGTTTAGTATACCTGTCTGTTGGCGGCAGGAAAAAGCTGCACCACATAGTTAGGGTAGCAGGTAAAATCACTGACATTAAGCCACCTGATTCAAAGGTTTGCACCATGCTGGTTTGCCCTTTTCATCCTCTGTATGGAGAATGAACTTTTCCCATCTGGAGGGAAGTTCAGAGTCCCACCAGAGTCCCAAACTCTTTTATCTCTTGCGTTGTCATACTTTTAATAGCTCAAGAAGATTACTTAGCCATGGATCAGTTTACTTCTTTCTTCCTTCTAACTCTCGACGAGAAAACAAATAAATGTATTTCCAAAAATGTCACTCTCTTACTAGACAGCAGCAGAGTGTAAAGTGTAGAATATGAAACACATGCAAATATATGTAATACATTAATAAGAACTTTATATAAGAACACCTGCAGAAGCACAGAATGTTTATTTTAACCTTCTCTATATTCACCAAGTTTTTGACTACCAAGAGTTCATCTCAGAGTTGAAATAAAAAAAAAAATGTCATAGAATTATGTTTTCTACAAATTTGCACACAAAAATAATACTAAATCCCCCCTGAGGATAAAAGCTGCCGAGGGAACATCTCAACCCTGAAGCTAGTTGCTAATGTGAATTTCTGTCAAGAGGAAAGAGGAGGACATTTATGTGGCACAGGACTTTATTAAGCAGACAGGAAAATGGCTGCAAGAAAAGGGGAAATGAGCAAAGATCTTGGAATGCTGAACGCTGCGTTAATACGTCCTACAGAAGAGAGCAGAGATGGTATTTATGCTTCATCTTGATCTTCTTAGAAATGTGTTTGCATTTCGTAGCTTTAGCTTATTTCATTCTCATGAGATGTGCACATTTTCAAAGCCAACAAAGCAATGTTAACAGCACTTGTGTTTATAGGGATCATTTATCAGACACATGTCCATGTTATTGGCAGTCTAATCTGCTTTCAGCAAATGCACTGCACATAGGTCTGCCACTGTCTGTAGGAAATAAAGTCTTACTGTGTAATTGAGAGATAAGTGCTGATAATATTATAATTCCATCCACACAAATAAAGGCCTTACCCGTCTGCCTGCCTGTGAGGATGTTAAAGGTTGAGTTCACTCTACTGAAAGAGTGCAGTACTAAGCTCTGCATACACTGACTATTAGTAAAGGAATCGTTTGACATTATGGGAAGTACGCTTATTCACTTTTATGAAGAGGTTAAAACTGACTGAAAAGATTAATTCCACTCTCATGATTTTACAGTAAAAAACAAACTACAACAAGTAGCTGGTTAGCTTAGCTTAAGAGTAGAAACTGCTTTCCTGGTCCTCTCCACAGGTAACCAGTACCTCAGATGCACACCAACTAATACATTATACGTATGTAATTTGAATTTTAGTGCTGTTGTTTTGTAGATTGGACAGTAGAGTTGAGATTGATGTTGATCTTCTTATAAAAAAGCACTAGATGTGTTTATAGAAGTATGGTTGGTTTTTGAAAAACAATCCAAATCATGGATTTGTTTTCTTAAAATCATGAAGGTTTTTGTGATTTGTCTTGAATATGAAAAGAAATCCTGAGGACTATGTTTCTTTTAATAACAAAGAATGATGAAAATCTTAATGGAGGATTTCATTGAGTTAGCGATGCAAATGGTATGAAGGCCAACATGCATTTGACGCAGTGACATCAGCTCTAGTCTTTTTACTCAATTCACATACTGTACAATAAATGAGAGAAAGCACAGATTATTTTATAGCTGTGAACTTGTGACAAATTCTCACAATGGTTTTTCTAATGTGTGTCTTTTGCCGCTCTGTGCTGGAATTTTGTAACAAATGTGTCTTACAAATAAATGGCCTGGTTAGACGATTTAATGCTTGTAAAACCTGTCCAGTTAAGCTGCACCCTGTCCTCCTAGAAATGAATGAAGTGGAAAAAAAGATTTAAAAGGTGAAGGGAAAGTTTTGTGGCTGCCATTCTGTGCCTGATGTAAATGGCTGGCATTCATAACCCTTTTGTTATCGGCAAGTCTGACGTATACGCACAAACACATACACACACGCAGCTTTTGACTGTGTGTGTTGTTGTCTGCATGTGGCTTGTTATTTTGTAACATGGCAACAAGCATGGTAACAAGCAATGAATAAAACATTTTACCCGTACTGTACATGCGTGTGTTTGTGCTTCCCTATGTGCAGGCAAGGCTGAAACAGATGCCAGGTGTGAGCAATAACATCTTTCTGTTCAACTGGCAACACAATTCACAAATCAGATGAAAAATAAAACAACTTGAAATTACACGTTGCAAAATGCTAATTACAATTTACAGCTTTAAATTTTGAACTAAAACAAAAAATTTTGTAACTTGCACAGTTTTCCTCCAATCTTGTAGGAAGTATCTACAAATACTAGGAGCAGTTGGAAGTACTGTTCGAGGTCATCTGACTGACACAGAGACAGCGCAAGTACTGAGGCTATAATCTTTTTTCATCATTACACACATTTTCTAATTTGAAGAGATTGCATTTGTTACAGTGTTTGCAATCATTTCCAAAGTCTCCTCAAGCAAGGCAACATTTCTGCACTTGTTCACTTGCTGACTGCTAAAACAACATATTTGTGTGCTATGTGTGTTTGTGTTTGTACATGCTGCAGACAGCTCCAAAAAATACAAATTCCAATTACCTAAAATGCAAAATGAGCCATAATTTCATCTCCAAATCATCCTATAATCCACCATATCCTCCCATCAATAAATCAAGTTCACCCTGCCTGCAATTACCCTCCTATGATCAGGGCAGGCTGCTGGAGGGTGCGTTGAATTATGGCGCTAATAGAGGGGGATGTATCCTGGCCAGCAGGCAGCATGTTTATACCTGGACGGAGCTGCAGATTAATTTGACTATCAATCTAACTAACAGGCAGCGAGCGAGAGAGCGCGGACACCTGCGCATGCTGAGATATTCACACACACAAGCAAATACACATTTCTGTGCATGTATTAGTCCACAACAAGCTGTGTAATTCACACTAATAAAGTTTTTCATTCTGCTTGTGGAGAACTTTTTTTCTGTTTAATTTAGTCATTTTCCACCAAATGGCAGTAATAAGTATGTTTTTATCTGGGAAATTTTAATGATATTAGAAATTACTAATTACTAATGGATTTACTATAACTACTACTACTGGAAACATTCATTCACTACAACACTGGGTGCAACTGTCATTTTATAATAATTACAAATGTCCTTAAGTCCTTTTAAAAGTCTAGCTGAATTGCATCAAAATGCACTCGAACTTCATTAAAAAATAATTGCACTAATTTTTTGAAAATGAAAGCTACTAAACAGAATACACACAAGTCAAACAGCGCGCGCGCACACACACACACACAAACACTCTCAGAGAGATACACTGGTCTGGCACACAAAAAAGGTCTGTTCCTTGTTCCATGTTGTGTGTGTACTGTGTAGAATGCACATGCCATTGTGTATGTGTGTTTGTCAGGTAGGCATGTGTAGGTGTGTTGTGTGCTTTAATCCACTTTAGGAAATGTGAAATGAGCAGATTTATGCATGTAATCGAGTAGTAATATTATGTTATGTGTAAGGACAGCAACCCCAGTATGTGTAATGTCTAATAAGCAATAACTCATATTGACATATTTGTGCAGGTTTTAAGGAAAATGTAAAAATTTGGGGTGTAGCTTGTGATATGAAGCATAAAAGTCAGTGTATGTGAGGTGTGAAAATGAGTATCTGGAGATACCTAGCCAGAGTTGTGTTTGTTTGTGTGCATCATTTGTGTGCAGTACTGACCGCTTTTACCCAGAGGCCTGTATTTCAAAGCACCTTTTTACCTTAAGCAAGGAGGTTATCAAACTGTATGGTGGTACATTTCCTCAGAAGAGCTAAACATTATTTTGACACTTACATATGTCAAAACTAAATAGAGTTTCACAAAATCATTCATTTCATTCACATTATTTCAGTTAATTAAAAGTAGTAATATACAATAAGTCCTACAGACACTGAACTATAGTGTTAATTAAACTGTGGATAAATGTTAATCCAGATAAATACAATTTTTAATCTTCCTGACAGTCACAAAACTGAATGACAGCCTAGGACTGCATGCCAGGCTTTACGAAAATTTAAATAAAAAATAAAAAAACCCAAGACTTTCACTGATGAATTTTAGTCCCTGGGCTGAGGAACCCAGAATACTGTTGAATTTGTATCACACCTACTAGTGTATGTAGCCTTCACCTGGTGTCTTTGGTGTACCTCCATGGTTAAATGACTGATAAACTGTAAGGACAAGATGATGCATACAGCTCTTTAGCTAATAGGATCATTTTAATGATTTTGCCTGCTGTTTGCATATGAAGAATAATGAAATGAGCAGCTTCCTGACCACAAGGCTCTCTGGCTTCCATCTAACTTGTCTTCACCTTGCTGTAGTTGCATTTTTATTACCATAAAATACAGTACACTGAGCAACATTGTAGACTTAATGTTGACAGGTGTTGTAAGCTCAGAGAGTGTTTGCCAGAGGGTTGATGCACACAGATGTCTGCATTCTGTTATTAATATAGCGCGAGCACAATAAATCAGCCCAATATCACTAGGAATTACATTCATTTTGGATGATTCAGGACTTTAAAATTTCTTTCCACTGCCAACACTCCAAAAATGAACTAGGGAGATTGTGCACTTTATATTCATTTTAAAATTTCAGTTAATTTAAAATATATATATATAAAAAAAAGTCCATATATAGATAAAAGTTAAATTTTATCTACACAAAAATGTACCGTGTTGACTAAACACAAAACAAAGTGAATTAGACATGAGATGCTCCTTGTATCCTGAAGGTGGCAGTGATGAAACACCAGCTGCATGACAATCCCAAAGAAGAAGAAGAGTAGGTGGACATGCACATTGTACATGGACAGTTTAAATTTTTCTATTAGTTTTGGCGAACAAAACAATAGATTCAACATTGACTATTGTTTATGGTTTGCTTGATTCTGGTGCTTTCCACCAGTCTGATTTTTTTGTGTTTGTCAAGTGTGTTTTTAAATTGCTGGACCATAATCCTGTGACAGAAAGTTGATCCAACTTCCAGCCAGTTGATCCCACTGTCATTGTCCGAATCTCAGCCTGACTAAGATGATGGGATGCCACCTCAAATTCAGTCTCGCAAAGACATAACTCCTGGAGTTGATTGCACCATCAGTACAAACTTAACCTAGTCTAATAGTCTAATAAAGTGTAATCTAATATAAAGTGTCCGCTAAGCAGAGTGTTTACCTAGAGATTAGCTGTTATTAAATATTTACATCCATAACTGCCTGCAGTCATCTGACAATGCTAATGTTGACTTGGTAAAAAAACAGGCTGCCTGGTTTTTACACATTATCCTCTGTCTTAGTCCTTTCCTCCATATCTCTACCAAGTCAGATCATATTTCACAGCACCTTGAAAGCCCTTGAACATCAAAGTGTCAACACCAAGGCCTCCTTTTTTTCAAAAGACTGGCCAGGGCAGCAGGCATTGGCTCAAGTTGGCACTCACTGGCACATGTTGGCCCACATTGGCAAGAGAGTGGTAACGACTAAATGACTGCCAAGTCATAGAGGACTGCCAAAGTAACTTCAAATGACCGCTCACTCCCCTTCTTTGCTTCTACTTCGCTCTCCTCCTCTCTATTTTCCTCTCCTACTGCCAGTGTCTGTTGCTCTTTCATTCTCTCTTTTCATCTCCTTCTCCTTTCCTCTAAAATAAAGCCATTCTGTCTTTATCTCCTGCTCCGAGTCTGTTAATCTCATGAAGAGAAAGGTTAAACATTTGGCTGGCATTAGAAAACACCCTTGTGACAACTATGTGTGTGTTTCTTGTGTGAGAGTGTCCATAGAGGGCAGATAATGCAAAGACAGACATGTGGTCCAGCTGACTAGAAATACCACAGGAGAACAATAGAGAGAGAATGAAAGAAAGGTACAGTATATGTACACATCTACAGAAAAAATACAAAGACATGTGAATCCAGCCTTTAATTTGCAAAGAGGCAAAACGGAATGTGAGATGGAATAATGATGCATGAATTTCAGTAGACACCAAGCTATCAATTTCATTCATGTGCCACTTGTACTGTTAAGGTTTGGTCAGTTTTAAAAAACTAAAACTACTTGAGTGACACTGATGGCTGGTAGAAGATGGCTGTAAACTCTGGCCTCTCATATGAAAGTTAGATATTTGTCCTACTCAACCATTTTCATAAGAGTTTTTACTGAGGTATAATAATATCCCACTACTGAAAAGAAGATGTTTATAGATGAGCACAAAAAGTGTCCTGAAAACAATTGAGTGTCTTGACTCCAAAATATAACCAAACCAACCAGCAACAATACGTTGCTATTGAGGTTTTTGGTTTAAGTCTTGTTTCTAGTGTTCCCAACTGGAAATCTGTCTTTTCTGTTGCCTGCACCTTTTTTTAGCTCTCACTTTTTTAAACTAGGAATCCAACTATATAACGTCTAACATCACAAAAATGTCCGCTCTTCATCCTTCATGCTGTGGCTCAGGAGGTAGAGCACATTGCCTGCTGGGTGGGTTGGTGGGTTGGTGGTTCGATCCCATTGGAGAGGTGTCCTACAGCAAGAGGCTGAACCTGAAGTTTTTGTTACCAGAAAAACAATAGATGTTTAATTTAGACTTTAGCTTCTCTAATTTCAATGGTAAGGTTTTTGAGTTTCTTGTTCCTGGATAACTCAAAGACTTCATTAGCTATTCTAAAACATTTGAACAAACATCAGAGAATGTTTTTCTAATGGGGACAGCCTTGCCACTAATCTGTGCCACAGGTTAGTGGCAAGGCACAGCTGCGCTGCCTAGACAAATCAGCCATTCCAACAACCAACCAAATCGTCAAGCACACAGTCAAACATTCACATTGTCACCAACCAACAAGCTAGCAAGCCAACCTGCCTGCCACCCTGCCAACAAACCAACCAGCCACTGACCCTAGCAAGCCAATTGTCCTGCCAAGATGTCACCAAATGAATCAACCACACACCCACGCATACGGCCAGACAACCAATTCGCAAACTCACTATCTTGAAGGCCAGACCAGCTTTTCAGCCAGCTACTCGGTCATTTTCCCACACAGAGAGCATGTTACATTTTCATCTAGTGCGATGTGTTGAAGTGAAGAACGGGCAAAGCCAGAGGCATGAAATCTCTCATCTCACGCTTCCTTGTTCACTACCTAACACTCATTATTTTGTTCTCTCAGAGTCCTTCTATCACTTTGTCCTCTGTCTTTCTCATTCTTCGTCCTCTTCTGTGTGTGTGTGTGTGTGTGTGTGTGTGTCCATCTGCTTTCTGATTCCTTTTCTGCCCAGCTCTGATAAAAAGTGAAGTGATGCAAGATGGAGGTTTGCTTTCCCACTGTCTTTCCCACAGTGCTGAAGTCTCAAAAAAAACCTGTCACTGGTGTATCAATTTCAATTTCTTTTTAAGTGATATATGTGTCTGAATGTGTATGTGTGTACAGGCGCCCTAATCAAATGGGTATATAGAGGGTCTTGGGGAATCACAGCATGTGCTCTCCCCCTACTAAGACCTATACTTGCAGAGAAAATTGATTTCTTATTATCATTTCTCCTTCACTTATTCATGGAACTCCCTCTTTACCTTTCCCTCTGCCTCTGTACTTCTCTCTAACAGGTTCCTGTTTTTCTATCCAACCATTTATCTTATCTCCCCAACAATTTAGCTACTTTCTCCATGACTCTCCTCTTTCTCTTCAGCTTTCATTTCTGTCTCCTTCTCCCTCTGCACATCTCTCTTTCTCTGTACCACGCGTCTCAAACAATGTTATTCTCCAGTTATTGTCTCCTGAGAGGGAATGTCACTCCACCTTTAACGCTTGTTCACCTTTGGTTTTATAACAGTGTCTCCAGGTTGGCCCCCCTTTCTAGCTCATACAAACCCACACACTATAATAGACACAGGGGATCTGCAGTGTTTTGAAGATCAACAGGCACTAGACAGATACCTGCAATTCACAAGAAACGAAGAATACACAATTCTGAACAAGCCAAAGGGGTTTTAACCAACAGTCAACAAATATTTTAGATTGAAGCTAATTCTACGGGATCATTATTGAAAAGAAGTCATTTTGGAGCCTGCTCTGTTATCATTATCTTTCCTCTTTTTATAGGAAGGCAATGTTCCCATTCTCAATCTCACCTACAAACATCTGACTGGTCGATTGTTTCTCCAGCCAGAGGAAGCAGCTGTCAGGCAGCAGATCTAAATTGCTAAAAAATATGGGCAGTGACTCAACATAGCTACACCTTTTTTTTTGTCTAGAAACTAGAAATCTATAAACAGAATAAAATTTGTTGATGTTTTGGACAGCTCTACACAATAGTTACATTCACCAAAGACGTATCATCTTATTAGTTTTTTTTATTCAGACTGATATCCTTCATTACAACAAAGTTATGGCAGAAACTGAGTATGCCTGAGTGCTACCGGGGTTTGTGTGTGACCTCAGAGAGTATAGGACATATAATTTGCCAGCAGCTACAAAGCTTGGGGCAGACCCAGGGCACACTGCATGAATTAAAGAAGCCCGGGCCTCTTTGTAGAGGTCATAAAAAGGTTCAACACTGAGTGTGAATGGCAATCATCTTGCCTTGGGCCAACAGAGGAATATCTTGTATTTAAAAATTAAACTTAGATTTTTCCCCCCAAAAATGATGAGATAACTAGTAGTTCCATGATATTTCGTTTTCCTTCACAGCATTTGTTTGTGACTCACAGTGGATGAACTGGATCCAGGACTGTCTGGACACGATAGTAAGGGGAGAACTAGGCTCGCACCACATCATTCAACATTCAACATCTTTTCACAACCAGCACGCTCCTCATTCTCTTCATGCAGGTGGTCTCATGGGTCTTGCTTAGGTTACACTGTGTTATACTAAAATAATGGAGCTTATGGACAAACACTTTGAATTAGACTACAACAGAAGCTAGAGAGAGCCAAAGTAATAAAATAAGTCACAAAAGAAACTAAGGTATAGAATAGAAAGACCCACTTGGCAGAGAGAGCTACAGATGAATAGATGGCTGCATGAAGTAAGAGGTAAGTGAATGCACAGCAGGGTAGGGAGACTAAAATACAGTAGATGCATTTCCCATTTATAAACAAGCAAGTATAGGCATGCCACATGTGGGTAGACGGTGCCATAATAGTTTACATACAGTAAGGTGCCTTCATACATTCTGGTTTTCACTGTTAGAACAAACAAACAAACAAAAACAAAATAAAACAAGTGAAAACAAAATGGGAAAGTCATATAAAAAAATTTAATGATTATTAAATACAAATACACAAAGATTGTATTGTATTAGAAACAGCTATAGTGACGTGAACGGTGTGTTGAGTTGCAACAACAGAGGAAACTAAAGTGCAGGAGAGAAACTAATTAATCAAAGTCGCAGAAAAACAGCAGACATTTCAATTTATATTTTGAAAGTGGGTAGAGCTCATCAGGAAGTCAGATCCATCAACCAAACAGGTCCATCAACCAAACAGGTTGAGCTGCTATGCTGCAGCTCAACCTGTTTGGTTCTGATTTGAGCCTCTACCTGCTGGCTGCTTCCTAAAGGTCTAAGAGCTGTGCTTGATGTCTATTCTTCAAATGGATTAGAAATATATTTTGCGTATCATTAGACAATTTTTAAACTAGCAGTACCACATTAAGATCTATTCTGTAGGTAACTGGTAGCCAGTGTAAAGAAGGAGTAATGTGTTGAATTCTGCTGGTTCTTGTTAGAACCTTGGAAGCAGTTTCCAAATGAGCTGAAGTCCAACTTTTAAGAAGACCAAACAAAAGACTGTCCACACTGCTGGAGATGGAGTCATGGCCTTGGTGAAGAATGTGGGAATCTCCACATGTGACGGTGATCTGCCCAGATTTATGAACTGAGGACACACCTGATAATCCTATCAACTTTTCTCATTTCAACACAAACTTCAGGCAGAACCATAATTAATGTATTACCTGAGTCAACAAATGTTGACAACTTTATTAGTTCAGTCTCAGTGTTGTGATGTTGTTTTGAAACCAGACTGAATTTAATGAAGCTTTGGCGAAAGTTCAGTAAGGAAGATCTTTATACCCACTCTCTGCTGGGGTTCCCTAAATAAATCTATTCTGTCATTTCCGCTTTCCCACGCTGTCAGATTTCCCCTCATTCAATTCGTCATTGCCATCTATCCAATAACGTTTCTTCCCGCTTTCTCAAACCAATCAGCTCATTGAGTTATAATTATGTTCCCTGCAAAAACAGCTTCCTGTAAAGCACAGAGAAAAAGGCTTGTCTAGCCAGACCATTCAGACATTATTAGTATTTAAGGAAAAACCTTAAACCAGAGGTATCAAACACAGAAGGGGCTAAAATTAAAAGACACAGTCTGACTTGCAGGACTAACAGTCAATGTTTAGCAATATTTATTGAACAGTCTAAAAGTGACTGTGTTGTAATCAGAAATATGAACAGCTGGACTACAGCAACTGTTTCCTCACTAAAATAAATACAATTTAAATATTTTTTTTCTCCAACAATAACATCAAGAAAAATGAGAATATTTGAAATGTGAACAAAACCTTTGAAATAAAAAATGGTGATGTGATTTCAGCAAGAAGTACAAAAACAAATGACAATGCAGCTGTTGCACTGCATTGTGGGATTTGCAGTATGAGTGGAGGGAATGCTATTTACACAGGGCGTATATAATTATATTGCGGGCCACATCTGGCTTGTGGGTTTGAGTTTGACATGTCTGCTTGAAACTGTAAAACAGTAAACCTATGGTTACTTGTAAGTGGTGTCAAAAAATAGACATGCATAGTACTACACAGGAGATAACCATGGCTCTAACTAACATGACACAGTGGAAAACCTCACTAATCGCAGCTTATTCAAAGTAAACTAAAAGAATGTGTCTAAGATTTAAGTAGTTTATCAGACATGCACGATCATTAAATGTGACTGCAAAGCTCATCATTTTCTCTGAAAACTCATAAGAATACTGATGTGATGCATTCTGCATCCAACGCCATCAAAGCTGCTGCTGTTCTCCCCTATCAACCGCAACCGAGTTCGCTCACCAAAACTCCAAATGCACATCAAAGAAATCACCAAAGTAGTGATCACAGAGTTTGACAAACTGTTGCACTATTCATTAAATAGCCATAAAAACACAATAACAATGTGAGCTGTCTTACCTTGAAACAGAGGTTTCTTTGTCACCAGTTTCTGTGTACAACTATCCACCACATTATTAAAATCCCGGACTCTGACAGGATCACTAGATGCTAATAGCTAATTATACACTCTGAGCTGACAGGGAGGTTTTTTCCTGAGGATGCTGAATATCCGCAATGCATTACTTTGTGATGTCTGCAGTTTATGGCATAAAAACAACTTCTAATTTTCATCTCTGTATTAGCTCTCAGTCTTTTCGGTTTATTTTCCACCCACTGCATGCAATCACAACTCACAAAGATGTTACTCTGAAACTGATCTATAGTGAAACAGTGATATAATGAGACAGACAAAAGCCTCCTTGGCCATCCTTATGCTGTTCTTCCACTGTTCAGTATATCATTTGTGTCTGTTCTTTACATTGTTTCTCCTGTAACTTATTTCTGATGACAGTTACCACTGTGAACCATTTACAGTAATGTGTAAGCAGCATGGGTGACAAACGCTCCGGCAGTGGGCACGTATAAAGAGCAACTTTTGATGGTTTCTTTCTAACAACAACAACACCAGATTAACAATATATTCTCCCTGTGCATTGTAACACATTCTAGAAACAACCCCGTAGTAATATAATAGTATCCAGTTGGTAGGTTCACACAAGAATAGGAGGTGTGTGTACGTGTGTGTGTGTGTGAGCGTGTGTGTTTGTGCGTGTGTTAATAAGAGGCCCTGAGACAATGACAGACACCAAGCCCTAATTAGGTTGTCATGCTGAGAGAGCGAGGGAAAGGCAGAAAGAGAGAGAGAAAGAGGGAGAGAGAGAGCTTATTAAGGAGGATAGGTGTCAGGCTCTGGCAGGAAAAGGAGGTGGGAGGAGAGCAGGAGAGGGGGAGGATGTGGGGGAGGATGATGAAGGGGGCTAAAGACAGAGAGAATCAGGTGCAGACAGGGAGGAGTGGAAGAGAGAAAGAGAGAAGGGGGAGGATGGTGGAGCAGGAGGAGTGTGCAGAGAGAGAAGAAAAACAGGAGGTTGGTGGAGGAAAAGGTGCAGAGGACGGAGGCAGCTGGTGAGATTTAGGGAGAGCAGATTAGGTGTAGGAGCAAAAATGAGTAGGAGGGAGGAGGTGATGGGGGAGAGGTGCAAAGGGAAATAAACAGGAGACAGTGACAGCAGTGAAGGTGTCAGATGCAGAGGAGGATGATGAACAGGATCAAGTAGATGTGGGAGATGGTGATTTGAGGCACAACACAGGAGGAGAGCTGCTCTTCGTACACGACCGTTTGGTTAGAGAATAATTATGGTTTATTATAATGTTAGTCTGACTTGCTACTCCAGTTATGACAATACATTGATCATGGTGATTGCTAAGATCAGGGAACGCAGCGATACAATAAAGTTTGTTAAGGTAAGTAACAGAAGTGGTCAGACAGGTTGCAAACAAGTCAACTACAAATCACCATATTCAGATCATAAACTCTACAGTAGATGCTCCTGAAATGTTGCTAAAATACCCCACTGCACAAGAAAACTGAAATTGAATGTTACAACCCCAGTGGGGTTGTGGGGTCTGATGTATGGATGGTGTGGAGGTGCCTATAGAATGTGCAGCTGATTTATTTTTTAATTTTTATATAACCAGGAAAATTCCAATGAGATTAAAAACCTCTTTTTCAAGGGAGGCCTGGCCAACATAGGCAGCTTGAACATCTAGAAAGGCTCCATCAATGCTGAAAGATATGTCTGTATCTTGTATTATTTCACTTCTTGTAGAGTGGTTATGTGTGTCTGTGTCTGTGATCCATTGCAAATATAGTGGAATTGCAACTTCTTGGGCATTCAACCTTACATATAGATATTTAAAACTGGGCTGTGAGATATGGACAGTACAGGTTCTTTCATATCCAGATAGCAAAACATATAAAAATATAACACAATTTCTTTCAATTCAATGAATAGTTAAAATGAAATTACCACATGGAAAGACCTATTATTACATTTTGAATGATATACTCAACAAATAAAAGGTAGTTCTTCATATTTTATTATGTTTCCTTGTTTATTTTGAACCTTTGTGCAAATATTCAACTATGCATGTATAAAATATAAAATATTTAGTTGCAGGAGCATCCGTTATCTACTTCCATCTTCATGATTCTTTGCCATATGGTGTGCCACAAGCAAAAGCCTCTTGCAACAAGGTTTGCTTTGAGCACTCAACTGTACTTTTCCGGCTCTTATCTGTTCTGTTTGATATGATTCTTTTGTAGGTTTTGTAGTACGATTTTCAGGCTTGTGTCACACTTTTCATAACCATGTATGTCGATACAAGAGAAGTAGCCCCTCTTTTGGGTACAGTCTAATGACCTTGTTTTGTTTTAGCTGGTCAGAGTCATCCTGATCAGAATTACCCCCTTCGGTCGCCTCCATTTTTTATTTGTGTTGCCTTTGTGCAAATTTCCTGCTGCATCTTTGCCATGTGGGAAAAAAAAGTGTTTCTAAGTGATGAAAAATGTTGCCAAAAGGAGTGATTTGCAACACAACAAAATAAAAGACAAAACATAATACGAAATTATATACTTTTTTCAGTGAGCAATGTACACTACTCACAAAAAGCTAGGGATATTCGGGTGAAATTTCAGGATGAACATAAAATGCACTATAACCTTTACAGGTGAACTTAATGTGACCTTCCCTAAACT
>JAUMHL010000002.1:4209901-4228697 GCA_032362345.1 Sandelia bainsii | reverse complement strand
TGTGAACTTTTTACGTTTTCCATAAATTTCACCCGAAAGCCAAATATCCCTAACTTTTTGTGAGTAGTGTATATATTGTCATATCACACAGTTCTAGTACATAAATAATTTCTTATCTGAGTGTGAAGATAAACTACTGCTTCTATGATCTACAACTGACATTAAAAGGAAGGGTGTGCCGCAGCCTTCTCCAAAAGATGAAACTTACTTAGCTTCATTAAGATAGTCTACTCTCCATCTTTCAAGGATATTGTTCCCTATACGACATGTCATTCTCCAGTCACCGCAGTAGGATGAATGTGGGTGGTGAGTGAGACCTGAAGAAAAAAAAAAGTAAGCTGACCTTGAGTTGTTTCTCTCTTTTGTGTAAATACCTATGTTTTAATAAATGTGATTATTTTTAACCAAAGAAATGAACTTTGGACATTGTCTTCAACTGGAAGTGAAGGGTTTATGGGAAATGTAGTCTTGTAATGCTAATATCTATATCACCTCTCCTAACTCACTCAGTTAGACACACCCATAAGTAACAAAACTCCACCCTTCAGGCCTGCAAAGACCTTTTCTCTCCAGACCAGGGTGTGTGAACAAAGAAAGCCTGAGTTAGTTAAAATATCAACTTATCAGCTTTACGTAATTTATTTGATCAATTTCTTGTTAATGTGCTGCATTACATTGTGCTAGATTCTGTGTTAAGATTGTGGATGCATTAATGATGTGAAAGCCATAACCTGATTTACTTCATTTATTCATTATATTGTCTGTTTTTTTAATTCTGTTTAATATTAATGTGATACCCTTTGTCTATAGAAAAAATAATCCATTCATCCATACAAGTAGTTTTTTCAATCTGGTCTAGTTTTTAAGACATTCACACAAAACTAAAGGACATGTTGATATATTTCAAGTTGGGTCTTAGTTTGATAATTACATTCAATCTTTTAGATGCTTTGTCAAAACAACATGGAACAGACTCTTAACTATTTCCAAATAAATGTTAAAATTGGATTTTCCTTAACTCATTTAATTATATTAAAATAACAACATTTTAATGTCATAATCCAGGGTTACTCATAAGTAATTCCCTATTGACTATAGGCAAAATGTTTCTTTTTACAGAGTTGCTAGAGGACATATTGTAATTCAGTTCATTATGCAAACACACATCTCTCACTTGGTAAGGTAAACAAGACTGTAAACCTTGTTCTAGGTTACAAAGACAACTGCTACACACAAGTTACTGCACTACCACTGCCATCATCATAGTATCAACTTGCACACAAGTACACACGCATATCCCTAAAGGACCACATAGGACTCAGGCCAAATTCTGCTGTGGTGCCAACAGCCATGTTGTAAATATTCAATTTACTAATCTGGCAGCATTCCACGTAACTGGCAGGGCAAACGAACACACACACAATCACAAACATACACACACATACACTGCAATACCTGCAATATCTTAACACAAGGGAAAAGCTTTGACATTTGACATCTTTGACTGACCTCAGCAGATTTAAAAAAGTAATGACAAAACCCTTTTTTTTAAATAAATCCCCTTTGTGCTACTGTCAGACTAAACTGTCGACTAGAAGTCCAGATAAACAGCTAAAATTCACACTGACTATCTCAAAAATGTGAAGCTAAATTAGTAATGTTTTTGAAATATCATCCATCTGTGTATTGGAATATTGATTTCTGAGGGCATGGGGCATTTTTTTTTCTCAAAACGGATACAGAGCTGTTTTGGATGAAGCTCCACATTTCTTTTGTTGAAACACCAAAAACAATGTTGCTCTTTGCTCATGCAATGTAAAAAAGGCCACCTGGGTAAAGAAACAACACTTAGAGTCAGACTTCCATTCCAAAGTTGCTCCCATGTGTTGAAATCAACAACTCTGAGAAAACTGCAGCAGGACAGATTCGGGCCAAAAAATGTTTTTTTCTTTTTTTTTGCATGCTGCTAAAAATCTCACTGTGTTTATTTAGTCTTATGAAGGCGATATATACTGAGACTGGAAGTGCAACTTCAAAACAATGTCTGTGTTTTGCTCAGTGTACTTCAACCTATTTTCCATCTGGGGAGAGGAGCAGTATTTATGTGATATTCACAAAGTGTTATCAACAATGCACACAGCTGAACCAGAAGTAATCCTAAATCATGCTTCCTTGGAGAATCTAGGTTGTACCCCAAATCCATTTTTTAGTCGTTTTACATTAGGGGTGATTCATGGTTGGTCACAATAACTCAAAAGTGTAGCTTTGTGCACAGTTTACCTTAGTACACAGGTATAGAATCCATTGTCTTCAATCTCAGCTGATCTGAACCAAATGGAGTCGTCTTCTTTACTCAGCCTGTGACCTGAGAAGATGATGGGTTCCTACAGGAAACAATAGAGAGACTATTACAGCACAGACAGTGAAGGGAGACAAGACATTTACAGATATATGCTATAGAAAGTAAAGTAAAGTAATGATTGCCATTGTTTCTATATTTCAGTTAATACTCAGCCAGATACAAACAAGTGCAAAAGGACGTTTACAGTGCCTAGAAAAAGTATTCACCCCTTATTTATTTTATAACAATGAATCACGGTTGACTTAATGTGGTCTTTTCTCTACCTTCTGGCGAACTAGTTAAATCTGAGCTTTTATTTGCCACTCTCCCACAAAGCTTCAACTGCTGAAGAACCCAGAGAAAAGTTTTGTATGTAGTGTCTCATGTTGAAGCTTGAAACTCTTGGAGACTCTTGAAACTTCAGAAGAGTCACAGGTGTCTTGGCCTCATTCACTACTCCCCTTCTTGCACATTTGCTCAGCTTTTGAGAACGACCTGCTGTTGGCAGATTAATGCATGTGCCAAATTCTTATACAGTATTAGATCATTTTCATGAGTGACCTTACCTCTGCATCTCCTTTGTTCTTGTACCAGATGAGGCGCAGCTTGGCGTTGGTGGCCATGGTGTAGTTGGTTCGGATGTAGCTGTAGAACAAGGCACATTTCACCCGAACAGGTTCACCGGCCAGAACATGGTACTCCTTCAAGTCCACGGACCAGTCTATGCATCCATCCACTGTGAAGAGGACAGAAAAACACAGAGCAAGGTATACTGAGAATGTGTTGACAGATAAACAGTATAGGCCATATTACAGAACACAAACAAATACACCTCTGCTTTGAATTGCATTGGGGAGGAACACTGATGGAAACAGAGAATGTAGTTAGAAACTCAAATAGGTTGCGAAGCAAAACATGAACAGTCATCGAAAACACTTACGCAAGACTTTACATAAGATATAAAAACTACTCCTTACAATGTATAGAAAAATACTTGATAGAGAGGAAGAGTTATAGAGAGAGGGTGTTGGGTACACAGAAGGAGAAAGTGAGTGACAGAGCATATTTTATCTTGTTCCTTTGACAATATTGTTCTTTTCCTTCAAGGCAATAAAATATTGAATATAAAATTGACTGTGTGTGTGTGTTTAGAGTGGGGACAATCGAGCAGGAGATTAAAAGAAATACAGTACATATGGAAAATTTTATATTAAGAAGAGGAAGTGAAAGTGTTGGTTTTGTAAAATACCATCTGATCAATAACTTACTGCATTTTCTTTCTTTTACTTTCATGCATATTTTCATTATGTACTGCACATATTGCTTTTCCCTTTATATGCACTGTAGGTTGATACTGAAAGAGAAAAAGAGCAATAACATTTTGAGAAATAAAGAAAGAAGAGGAGGTGGAGACCAAATGAAAAGCAATAAAAGAAAAGAGGGGAAGTGTGCGTTGTTGGGGTGAGGTCGGCTGGAACGAGCTGAAAACAAGTTGTAGATGGAAGACAAGTAGGAGCTGGTGAGACATAGAGGTCAGGAAGGAAAATGACAAGAAAGCGTTCCCAAATGGACTTCCCTCCCTTCTTCCTTCCCCTTCTTATCCTCATTCTCCCCACTCTGTCTTTTTTCTTTCCTTTTTGTCTGTTGTTCTGCTTCTCTTTTTTCTCTTAGTCTGAGGCTCAGATAGATGTGCTCTGTTTTAACTGCAGCCCTCAGGCGCTTGCCACAAGGCCTTCCCTCTGAATTACAGCCTCTACCCTGCAGCAATAAAGCCTCTAGATCTGTCATCCCCCTAAAAATACCGCTTCTACTGGCAATAACCACTGTGTATATTAGGGGAGTAAACAAATACAAATTCATTATTTGGATATAAACAGATAATGCTCTATGAAAATAAACAGCATCTGAATTCTTGTTGCAATATTCCACAATTTTCTTCGATTGACACAATTTAACACAAATATCTTCTCGGGCTCTTAACTCACGGGGAAACAGACAAACATACACACTAACTCACAGTGGTGCCAGAATACTGGAGTCTCGTTTATGATAAACCTCCAGAAATGATTTTGGAAATTACTGTATGTTAAAAAAGGCAAGTCTTGATGTTGGCTCATAATCATCAGATTCAAACCTTTTCTTCATGAAAATGACTTTCCATTTTCCAAAATGTAAGTACCATTAATAACATACTTTCTGTAGTACATAATATACCTTGACAAATGAGCAGCAATTACAGCTTCAAGTATTCTTGAGTCTCTACAAGCTTCTCACACTTGGATTTGGGCAGTTTATTCCATTCTTTCTGGCAGATCCTTTAAATTTCTGTCAGACTGGATGCAAAGTGTCTGCGATCTGCCATCTTCAGATCTCTCCAGAGATGTTCTGTGGGGGTTAAATCTGGGCCCTGGTTGGTTCACTCAAGGTGACTTGTCCCAAAGTAGCTCCTGCATTGTCTTGGCTGAATGCTTAGGATCACTGACATACTGAAAGATAAAATGCCACCCCTATTTCAAGTCTCACACACTCTAGAACAGGTTTTCTTCAAGAACCGCTGTCTATGTTTCTGCATTCATCCTTCTCTCAATTGTGTTCAGTCTCTCTGTCCCTGCCGCTGAGATTCACCCCAACAAACCTGATGCTTCTCCACAGACATGGTATTAGCAGGCCATGTTCACCAGACATGGAAATCCACCAAAAGAGTTCAATTCTGTCTCATCAGACAAGAGAATCTTTGTCCTCAAGCCCTTTAAATGCTGTAGGCAAACTCCCAGCAGGCTGTAGCTTCTGTCTAACTGCTCTACAGTAAAAGTCTGATTTCTGCAATGGTTCTTCTGGCAGGTTCTGTCATTTCTGCAGAGGCCTTCTGAAGCTCTTTTAGGGTGGCCGCTGGTTTCCTGATCACCTCCCTCGCCAAGGTTCTACTTGTCTGGCTACTCAGTTTGACAGGCAACTCTAGGAAGATGTCCTGATGGTTTTAAACTTCTTTCATTTCACAGTTACTGCAGCCACTGTGCTCCTGGGAACACTCGGAGCTTCAACACAGTTTGTTATTGTGGAGGTCTACAGAAATTTACTTGGACTTCATAGTTTGGCTTTTGTCCTTGTATGCAGTGTGAATTAGACTTACAGAAGCATTTGCCTTTCTAACGAATGTCCAATCAACCTGCCACAAGTGGACTCCAGTCAAATTCTAGATACGTACACCTCAACAAAAGCAAATAGCATGCACCTGACCTTAGTTTTGGGGGGCCACATCAGTGGGTCTTAATATATTTGTAAATGACAGATTTAGTTCTCAAAGTTTACAAAAAAATCAAAAAATATGATGTTTTGACTTAAAAAAGATTATTAAATGTATACTGATAGGCATAAATCGTCTTTGTATTTATTTATATTGATTTTAAAATTAAATTTATAAAATAAAAAGCAAAAAGTGAAGAGGTCTGAGTATTTTGAAGCGTTCTCACAGTCAACTTGCACTTGACAAACAGTATTTATTAATCGTGTTTAAAACTGCTCTAAAAATCCATAATAGTAGCTTTGCATTACACCCTTAATTTTCCAACTTTTAAGTTGTTAAGACATTTGGTGCAGGACTGTTACCATGGCTACCACTGTAAATCAATGTAAACATGACTCATATCTGTACAAAATCTGTCAGGTGTAATTTGTGTTAAGTCACTCTCAAAGATTTAAAGACTATATTTGCATGAATTTGCATCAAAAATTTATATCCGTACACTTAATTGGTTACATTTATAGATTTAGCAATATGCATTAAGTCATACAGAGGCAGAGGAGATTTATTGTCGTACTGCTGTACACACACACACACAGACCTAAGGGGATTTACTGCACACACAATCACTCTTTCACCCGCGCACATGATTTAGTACTCATCCACATCTCTCACTCTTTCTCTCTGTCTCTCACATGCACAGTATTTGATAGCATTTAATTACTGACCCGGTTGCCGCACTGTGTGCATTGTAGTGCTTATACATGTATGAGAGTGGAATTACACACTTGAATTTTATTGGAAATGTATGTGTGTGTGTTTGTAAGTATGAGTTTGTGTGGTAAAAAGTAGATGAGAAATAGACCGGCCTGACTTGGTGGTTGTAAATTAATGAGCTGAACAGAAATTGAAGGTGTGAGTGCAGTCCATTCAACACCCAGTACAGAGCATCTTGCACACATTCACACACACAAACAGATACAACCTACACCCAGATGTACCCAGGGCATCACATTAATAGAAAATCACATTAGTCTGGTCTAGTGGACTAATGCCTTTTGTTTTAGAAAATATTTAACACAGATCACACGCACATTCATATACACACTCAGACACATTAGAACAATGCAGCCATATGTAGCTGCAGGTCATAATCAAAGCAAAATCCCAATAATTCATTCATCACTGCTTCTACACTTGTGCATGTGTGTTAATTACTGCATGTGAGTGTATGTGCATGAGTGGATTTGTGTGTGTATATAAGCAGGCACTGTGTGTGTGTGTGTGTGTGTGTGTGTGTGTGTGTGTGTGAATACAGCAGAGTGCAGCTGCATGGTCTGGAGACATATTAAATGTGTGGGCGAAGTGTTAGCATGGGCAGATATATCATTTTCGTCAGCTCTATCTGCATATGGATGCTCCCAAATGGCAAAATGAAAGCAAACCCGGATAAATGGCAAAGTTTCAGAGTGTGGAAAAAGTTCAGAGAGTTTTGGGGCAAAACACATATATACACACACATACACACAGTGACAAAAATGTCAATATTTTCCCCATTGGCTGACACCTTTTTGTCGTTAAGGTTTCTCAAAAATCTTTTTTTTCCTTAAAGCTGGAGATGGTGATAATGTAATGGACTATTACTGGACCAGGTGTGTTTGTTGGAATGCACTGCCATGGAGGAGTTAACTGCTAGTAGGTATTTAGGGTTTTAGTGGTGGTAGACCAAACCTGTTGCCAAACTGTTGCAGACATACCACCTCTTCTGGAAAATCGGGGAGTCTCGCGCACATTAATAGCTGCTCCATGACGCTAGCAAATTTGATAGACCACTTGCCTTTATGTGCAGTCTTTGAATTAAGGAAGTGTGTATTTAGAAGACATAGTGTGAGCTGTTGAGCAGAGTTTAGGTGTTTAAAAAGCACTCTAGGCCTGCTATTTGTATTTCCATTAGTGTACATGAATGCTGCCACGTGTGGTGGGTTGCTCTCCATGGTGCTGAATTCCATCCTACAGATTCTGAGACTTCTGGGAGATTATATTAAGACTGTGGATTTTTTTTCTTTTTCTTATTTTGCAACTGAAAACACAGACTTTTTGATAAGTCACTGTCAAAATAGCTTCAGCAGTAGAGGAATGTTACATGAATAAACCTACTTTATCTCTCTCCTATGCATAAAAGCTTGTGATTTGTAAATCTTTGGTACTTTAAGGTACATTTAGTTAAAATGTTGAACCTATTACGATGACAGAAAATGGTTTTACTGTATTGTTGTTATGTGACATCATAGCTAGAAGGTCATGGGTTTGAATCCACTGGCCGGCTGCGGCTTTTCTCCCACATGCAGGTTAGGTTGATTGGTGGCTCTCAACTGCCTGCAGGTGTGAATGTGAGTGGGATTGCTGTGTGTCTCTCTTTGTCAGCCGTGTGATTGACTGGCAGCCTTTTCAGACTTTACCCTGCCTTTCACACAATGTCAGCTGGGATTGACTCCTTCACACAATCAGCGGTACTGACAATGGATGTTTAATGTTTTTACTCAACTGTAGGTGCACATTTCGCTCCAGTAGCAATAAAGTTATTACAATTCATTCTCAAATTGATAATCTGAAATGTGTATTTGACTTGAAAGACACTGCATCACATTAGCTGTGAAGTGAATCTTTTCTGTACATAAAAGGTGGCAAGCTGGACATTTTCAGGCTAAGCTCCTGATTTTTTTTAAAAAGTGGCCTCACTGTAGACCCTAGATTTTCTTATTTTGTTTTGGTGTCCTGGCTTTTTGCCAAGCTGTGTTTGCTGTGGTTCAGCATGCATATATGTTTTGTGATGTCTTGCTGGTTTTATTTTTTTAAGATCTAAGGTCTTATTTAGTTTTTTTTTTATTCATCCATAAACACCATACACCAGTAAAATCTGGTGCTTCCATAAACAGCCCAAATGATAAGTTATTAGTAAATTGGTAAAAAGTATCTACAGTTGTTTTTTTGTTTTTTTTTATGTATGAATTGTATTTTTTCCTAAACGACAGGTTAATGCTGCTATTGAAAATAGCATACACAGTATGTTTTATCAAATTTACTGTAATAATTGGAACAGAGTTATGTGGTTTGTGCAGGGTGCAGCATATTTAGTTCAGACATAAAGCCCTTCAGTCTGCACACCTCCCACATAATAGCTTGACCTGACCCACACACACAGACACGAGCAGGTAATGATCTCAACATTCACAAAGGGGTACAAACACTCATGCACACACATCACAAACACACAAAAGGGGCGTCCAAAACAGACATACAGTACACACACACACAGGTCTATCACCACTGCAGGCAAAGTGAGAGGGAAAAGTACAGTTCCCGCCGTTTGGCCCAGTGGTTTGTGCTGATGTTCAATTTCAGAACACAGCCGACTTGATGGTTACTTCTTCTTTCTGAGCACATTTTATGAGAATAAGTTTAGATAGAGCTCCATATACGGTGAAAGCCCATACTGTGTGTGTGTCTGTAAATGAGAGCAAGGAGAAACATGAGAAAAAGAGACACAGAGTGTGTTTGCCATTTTCAAAATGACTCCTCAAAATGAGTCACACAAACCAGTGGAATTTGTGCTACACACACACTCACACACACACACAAACACACGCTAAAGCAATCTATTTTGTGAGCTGTATAAATATGGTAATGCATGTGTGGGTTATGGCCTTCATTCAGTGCTATGGAGTTACATCGGCATCTATCAGCATACAAGGCTTGTAGTGCCACAGTACACACACACACACACACACATACATACATACAACCAACACCCACAGTAAAACCTCATATTAACACACACACATACGTTTACACACAGCATCAGGGCTGAAAAGATGGAGTTGACCACAATCTGCCCTCTGTCTAATGCTACCAAACAGACTGAAATTTATTCACTCTCACACAAGAAAACACACAGACACACACACAGACAATTCTTTAAAACAATCCCTATTGTTGAACAATGAAACAAATGTATGACATTTATTAAAACCAAAACTTTGCTGCAGCTGCGAAAAATACCATTTGACTTGGTGTATTGATGGTGAGTGTGTTTATATGGAGAGGTGATTTTGTTGTACAATGACAAAGCAACAATAATAAAATTAATATGCTGGTTTTCACACTGTTCAATAAGACGCTGGAGACCCATGTGACTGGCAGACAGACAATGTCAAAAAAAAGCTTGTAGCTGACTAAAATCACATGTTGGAAAGAACATAGCTCTAACTAAACAGATGTAGAATAAAATAGTTTGTGTAAGCGGTAGAAAATAACTTAACAATTATAAATCAGTTAAACTGACTGCTACAGACTAAAGTGTTCGGTATTCCCAAGGAATACTGTTTACACTGTGTGCAAAAGAATCTGACCTTTATCATGCTGCGTGTTTCCATAAACTACAATGGCAAAAATCAATGCTGCATCATTCACTTGAAGCTGTTATTGTACTTAAGGTATCAAGAGGCTACGAACATTCTATACAACATCACCCACTTCGCTCGCCTCAAGATCAGTGTGTCTATGGTGTATCTGGAAGAAGCCCAACGTCTCCTTAAGGACCTCTTCTGCACATTGATTCTGCCTATCCTTCTCTACGGCTCTGAGACCTGGGCCAGCCTCAAACAAGAGTTGAATTTGAGGTATCCTACAGGTGTTCCTACGCAACCAAATTACTAATGACACCATCCCCGAACAATGCCAGCAGCAGCCGACCATTGAAGAACAAGTCCAGAAATGCAAGCTGCAGTGGTCCGGCCATGTTTGCAGAATGAATGCTGATTGACTACCACACCCAATCACAACTTATATGGCACCAACGACCTGAGCCATGGAGAATCCAACGCAGCGCACTGAAGAAGATATGGGCGAAACAAACTGAAGACGACCTGAAGCCCCAATGCCTCAATCTCGGGCCAAGGTCAGCGCCATGGGCCGCAAAGTGTGGAAAAACATCACTGATGGTGTTCGACATCCAGCGGCACTCACAGCAGCGTATTGTTTGTGAGGATAAAGAAGGTATCAAAAGTTGTTTGTCCACTGTTCTCTATCTGGGGCGGTTCACAGTTGCCTTAAATACAACTGCCTGCCCACAAGAATTTCCCCAAGAGAATTAATAAAGTATCAATTATTATTTTATATATATATATTGCCTATGTAGTCATTTTGTTTCTGATCAGTATTGTGAAAGTTTGGTCACTGGCAAACTAATGTAAAACATTACCTCACAGCTCTCACTGTGATTAAAAATGACACATACTGTACAGTAGTTGTTATCTCTGCTCATTCTGTGGCAATCCGTAAGCTACTTTTGGTTCTTTGCCCTGTCACGTTTTAAAATATTGTTTTGCCACACTGCCACACAGCTACCTCATCTTTTTTCTATATGACAAGCAGTTTTCATATATCAATTTATATGTAACCATCATGTACAAATAGTAAGTCATGCATGGCATACAGTCCCAGCCACTAGGATTGCTGCTCCCAGCCAGCTGGTAGCCAAATTCCTGCCAGGTATTAGCTGTCAGATACCACAGAAAACATACCCATAAAACATAAGTGTTATTTATTCAAATGCAGAGTGCCACTATTAGATGGTGGTTTGTCAACAAAGAAAAAAAACACATTCACATGTACACTTTAGGTCACAGTTTATGCGATACTCATACCTGACTTCAAAAATTTGCAACTTAACTAGACAAACTATAAACATCACTGTACAGCACAGTATACCTCAACTTATTCTAGACACTCGGAAAGTTAATCAGAAAGGATGAAGGATAAATGTAAATATTATTAAATGTAACGTTAATGTTAACTGGAGTAAGCAACATCTGACTTATGATGTAAGGTGCCTGGGTGAGAAGCAAAGTAATGTGCACTGACCACAGTGCATATATCAATCACTGTGAACTTGCAGCAGAGCTGAAACAGGGATGGATTAAGTGGAAGAGTTAATTGATGTTGACAAGTTGGGTGGTGGAACAATCTAATCTCCTCTTTTGCTTCACTGTTAAACAAATGTGCTCTCTGCCACAGTGCTTGTTCAGTGCTCACACAGGTTATCAAGGTGCACTTCCTCGCTTGTGTATATTGTCTGTTCCATTTTGGTGCTTCTTTTCCAGCTTGATGTATTTCTGTCATTACACAATCTCCAGAAAACTCTGAAGGCACAGCATCATTTCTGATTTCTTCTTTCCAAAATATTAAATGACTGGGACTGAATAGAATACACATTTCTGTCCTGGTGAAACAGCGTATTTAATTTTTATCAAACTAGTGACGTGTTTCCTCTCAGAAGAAGCTTTTGTGGAAGAGCTGCTTTGGGCTCTTCTTTTCTATGATCAAATGGTCAGAGTGCTCTGGCACAGAGTGGGGTATCATAAAGGGAAGGAAAAATGTGATTTGATTGGTGAGGCTGGAGGACAGACTTACCACAGTTCTAGTTACCTTGTCTATTTCCAACTTTGTTATAGTCATGCCATGTTCCCCTTTTACATTGCTTGTGCCATGTGCAGTTGATTCACAGAAATAAATCTCAACCTGAGAGTTCTCAAACCTCTTTAAAATATGTTTGATTGGTTTTATAAATCAAGCCATAAGAGAGACCTACAGAGCTGTGAAAAAGTATTTATCCCCTTCCCGATTTTTTAATGTCTTTGTCTTTGCATATTTGTCACACTTAAAGATTATCTAACTAATTTGAATATTACACAAACATAACCAGAGTAAATAAAAAAATGCAGCTTTTAATGGTGAGTTCATTTGTTTGGGGAAAAAAGATGTATAAAACCTGCCTGAAACTATGTAAAAATGTAATTTCCCTCCCTTTCTAAATCATGAATGAATTGTTTCCAATTTCCACATTTGTTGGAAAGCTGAGTTCAATTTGACTTTACACACCCAGGCCTGATTACTGCCACGTTGAATCAAGAAATCACTTAAAAAGAAGCTGTCTGACAAAGTGAAGCACATTAAAAGATCTCAAACAGCAACACATTATGTGGTGATCTAAAGAAAGAACCGAAACAAAGTAACTGACATGTATCAGGCTGGGTCACAAAGCCATTTCTAAGACTTTGGGACTCCAGTGAACCACGGTGAGAGCCATCATTCACAAATGGAGAAAACTTGTAACTGGAGTGGCCGGTCTACCAAAATTACTCCAAGACCACTACAACGGCTCACCCAGGAGGTCATAAAAGAACCCAGAAAAAGTTAAGGCCAGTGTTCATAATTGAACAATAAGAAAGAGACTAGGCAAAAATGGCATCCATGGAGGAGTTCCAAGGTGAAAGCCACTGCTGATCAAAATAAACACAAAGGCTCGTCTCACATTTGCCCAAAAACCTCTTGATTATCAAGGTTGACTAAACCAGTTATTAGGTTTAGGGGGGAATTACTTTTTCACATAGGGTCAGGCAGGTTGAACAGCTTTTTTCCCTTAATAACTGAAATCATCATTTAAAAACTGCAAATTGTATTTACTCAGGTTAGATTTGTGTAATATTAAAATTTGTTTGATGATCTGATCAGGAGAAAAATATACAAAAAAAAGCATTTTTCACAGCATTGTATGTAGTAGCGTATCAGTAATTTTAATGTATACATTTTTGGGCGCTCATGAAAAAGTATGTTGTACAGCTAAGATAAGCAAATAAGAAGAGCATTTAGATCTGTGCATATTGCATGCATATTTAAAGAAGATTTAATGTTTTCAATTTATGTTCCTATAACCTCTGTAACCAGTGCTACTGCCTCAAAATGCAGAAATGAAACTTTTACAGTATCATTGTCAACATCATATTATCATGTGACAATACTTTTATTTATGCAGTAGTTTAGATGTAAGAGATTTGTTGAAATAAGAAAAAAATAATGTGTATCATATGTACAGTACTGTATAAGTGTGAAACTGTTCTGTTCTCCACTCAGATCATGACACACCAGTGTGATCACTACCAAATATAGAAACAGCTCAATCTACATATCTGCATCAAATTTACAAACCAAAATAACTTGCTATAAAAAAGGGGGAGATACACAAGGAAAATATGGTTTCATCACACTGAGACCTTTTCACATGTTTGAAGACCACAAGATTTTAAGATTCAGTATTTGCTAGGGCGTAAAGGCAATGCTCCATCAAAATGACAGACAAAAATTCAGCTTTGAATGAATTCTCTCAGAAACTCTACTCTAAGCAGAAGAAAACAACTTTCAAGCTCTAAAAACATTGTCCTCTGTCAAACTGCTTCTTTGTGTCACTGTGTGTGTGTGTGTGTGTGTGTGTACTTATATATGTATGCGTGTCTCCTGCCTGCTCCATTTGTCACTGTGTCGATGGAGCGTGCAGCACAGTCATTCCCACTTTTGTCAATTCTCCAGTGTGTTACAATATGCATATGCACGCGCGCACACACACACACACACACAGGGTCCCCTTTGCTTTCCTCCTGCCTGTCATTAATAAAGAGAAGTGGCTGCACACCTGTTCAGTGACAGCACCCTACAGAGAAGGAGCCCAAGCAGGCCCAGGTAGACACAGGTAAAAGTGCAAGAGAGTGTGACAAATTCTGACAAAGGAAAAGGCAGAATGGGATTATTGTGAATGAAAAGAGAGAAAAAGAGAGTAACTAATAAGTGAAGCCGCTTTCAGACATTAATAAGCTTCGCTTTTCCTTGGAAGCTGTGATGATTACCTTATTAGGTCTGACCTAGTAACGTTTCTGTAACAGAAAGTTTGAATTGAATATGGTCAACAGCAATGCAAACACTACTGCACTACAATGTTATATAAACTGAGTAATTGTGTTCTGCATACTTCAGAGCGCTGTAACCTGTCATTTTTGTATGATTTATGACATGCAGATTAAGAAAATAAAATCAGCTTAATGAATCTCAAAATATTTGCGTTTTAAATTAGCTTTGTCATGATCTATGCTGAGTTCTGTAAATTAGCAGCATCTGTTTCCGGACTAAGGTTTTAAAAGAAGTGTCAGGACAGCCAATTCTTCAGTCTGACTAGGACAGAGCAGTGAGCAGGAAATTAGCCCTGGCTGCCTGTCAGACATCTCGCTCTGAGAATAAGCTGTGCTTATCAGTGCAATACTTTACCACACATCAGATAATATATCACAACATTTCAGTTGTAAGTTGTTAATTGCTACATGTCTAACACCTCACTAAATTAAACATAATAAAGTCAGTGCAGCCTATGTATACTGAATGTTGGCTGTAGATATGCAACCTTTTATAGTAAAAACTCTATAAAATCCATTAATTGCATTGTGCACAGTCCTACAGTCAGTGTATGTGAAGTAATGATTAATGAGCCGCATTTTTCTGGCTAAAAGCAAAAAGGTGAGGGAATACTGGTCTTATATTTATATACTAGTGCTCAGAAACATGACTCCAAATGAAATAGTTCAGTGACTGCTGGATTTGTAAAAGGCAACAAGTTTGTCATAACAATTTCAAAAATTTATAGTACGCCAATATTGTGTTCACATCTTCTTGTACTACTACTTCTTGTTCGCTTGTTAATCCACTGTTGCCCAGTCGTCAGCTCAGCTTTAGATTTGCAGCTTATTGCATTATGGGTAATGTAGTCAGGTAACACGTGTGGTTTAGGCAAAATAGTAGAAATGTGTCTAAAGTAGACTGGTTAGATTGTTGTTCAAGTTCATGTTCCTGTTCCTATTTCTGTTCTAGATGTGTTTTTGATATGATTTTCCTGTATTAATCTTAAGGGCTACTGCAACACTGGAATTTCCCTCTGGGGTTAATAAAGTATCTATCTATCTATCTATCTATCTAGATTGGGTACTGGTTTAGAAACTTAGAAAAAGTGCATAATCTGATAAAGTTAGAGAAACTTTAAAAATCCATCTGTTATCCAGCTGGGCCAGCACTCGCTGTTACACACCAGCCACCAAATGTGACACAAGCATCACATGTTTGTCTAGAACGTTCCTGTTGTGTCCGAATAAACCCATTACTGAATATTTTCTCATGAAGACCAGCTGTACATCTGAATGAGTAAAGAGCCTTTACTCTAACAGATAAGTAAGACTGAAGATGTTACAGATTGCAAGTCTGACACTGAAAGGCAGACAGAGATCGCACAAAAAAAAGGAACAAGAGCGACAACAAAGACTTTGTTCTAACAAACTTTTCTTACACATCCCAGAAATTCATGGAGGATGGAGAGAGAGAAATGGGGAGAGAGACACTGTATGTAAAGCCAGTGGAATAATGAACTCCTACACCTGTCACATGCTGCTGACAGACTCCTGGCAGCTTCACTTTCCACCTCTCTCTATCCTTCTGTACTTCTGTCAATCTCCAAATCTGTTCTCTGTATCTTCCTCTCACTCCACCTACTGTACGTACCCACTGCTCATCCTCCTCCATCACTTTAGACCCCCCCTCTTCTCTCTCTCCTTGTCTCTCACCTCCCCTACCTGTCTATCTATTGAATATTTTAAACGAAACTCAGTGAAATTGCACAGTTATAATGTTGAACTGCTGAGCAGCAGCAGGAAAAGCCTGGGAGCACGTCTTAATCTGACGCACAAAATACAGCATGTCAGAGTGCTCTCTCTGAAGAGTGCATGAGAGCGAAAAGGATAGAAATATTGAAAGAAAGAGAAAGAAGAGCAGAGGTTAGCCAAGTAAGCCAGAGCACATCACAATGTTTCGAGCAGCGGAAGTCAGAAACTGCAACTAAAACTGTTTGTGTTTCTGCAGAAATGCTCCAATACTCACTGTGGAGTTTTTTAAAAGCAAGGATTCAGCGCTGCAAATGCTAACTAACATAAATTAATAATTTTCCACAGGAATGGAAACTAAATGTGTGTACGGGACTTAGTGAAAGCTAAATTTGGCAGGTGTTATACGGCGATGGCTTTCCTGCGAGTGTGTGCATGCCAGTTCTTCTGAAGTCTGAACATGCAGGAAAGGGGGATATTGTGCCACCAAACCTGGCAACCTCACTCTTGCCCGGTCACCTTGATTACCTGCTGTTACCCCTGCAGTCACAGCTAACACACACACACACACACTGCTGACATGGTGGTAATATAGAGGTCTCCATCTTACTTACATACAATTTCAAGGTACTTCTACTTTACTTGAGCACTTGCATTTGATACTATATGACAGTTCTGCTCCTGCTTTTTGACTTTTTTTGACCTCTTGAGAAAAGGGGCCGAGCTTCAGATGCCTATGAATTGTTAGCAGCTCCACTACAGTTAGAGGTTAACTTATACAATACATTGCAAAACAATACTTTGAGTAAAGTAAAAAAAAAAAAAGACAAAACAAGTATATTCTTTACTCTGTTTATATTGAATTCATGCTGATTCAATTGCTGACTGATTGGTTGTCATAAACTACTATGCTTTATATGCACCAGTAAAATACTTTTCATGCATAATAATGTCACATGTAATAATATATCTGCCCCAGGAACTGGTTGTCTGTGTAGTAACTAGTTTTCTTTTCATACTTTCAGTACACTAGTCAAATAATAAAGAACATGTACATTAACACAAGTTGGATTTTAGTTGCATGGCTTTTACTTTTACTAAATATGTTACGGTAATGCAATGGTACCTTTACTTTAAGCTACAAAATGCAACTCTAGCTCTAGCATGACACTCTGTCAATCTCCTCTGCTCCGCCTTCAGCCCTCCCTTTTTCAGCTCTGCTACACACTGCTACACTTGGCCGTGCTTCTTCCACCACTGCTCATGCTCATCTCTACTGTCACCAGATGGAAAAATCACTCTCCCCTCAGACAGCTCATTTATCCAGCGGTTACTTAAATGAAATCATTGCACTGTTCTATAAATAGCACTTATGCTGTCACAACCATTTGTTTAGTGATGTGCCGCACAAATTATCATTGCTATTTAACGAGATGCATGTAATTGACAGTACAACTATTCAGTAACTCAGACACTCATTATGAGCCATGTTTGTTTTGTCTGCATACGTCCTTGGTGTAATTAATATGACAAGTGATCCAATTAGAAAGCCTGGGTGAGGAAAGGAGAACTCAGTGAACTATGTATTGTGTGTTAAATGGGGAGGTATGGTTTGGAGAGAGTTGGACAATGGTGGGTGCGTTAGAATTGTGGAGCACCTTATTCTAACAAGATCTCAATGGGACTTTGAGGATGTAGTCAACCTGATTAGTTTACTCACTTTAGCTTTCTGACCTCTTTTTAATGTGTTTTTAAGTTTGACATTTGCTTAAAAAAAAGTTTGAATTCCCTTTAAAACCACCCCCTGAGCATACGATTAGGACACATACACCCTAATAATATGCTGGAGCAAAGTTTGCTTTGGGAACGCTTCCAGTTTATTGTTCTTCAGGGCCTGAGTTCTGTCATAATGTTGGCTTGTATCTTCTCCTTTGAAAATCGTACTGCTGAAGACTCTAACTTGATATTTATCATTTAATTTAGGTACTGTGCCTGAAGATGCTGACTCACAATTAATGCAATTTACTGTTCATTATTCTGTTCTGGACCTCTACAGCCACTAGAGGGTCTTGTCATTTAAACATATGCAAAGGGGCACTAGCAACTGATATTGACACACTCCAATGGTGGGTGCAGACAGGCATCCTCTTCTTGTTAACCACCTGTTACTGTTTGTAGTGTAGCGTAGGCTCCAAACAAGTCAACCAGTGGGTACTGGGCAGTTGTGTATGGGTATGCCATCCTATAAAGCAACAAACTTGCCAGTGTAGAACCATGAAGTGAAATGAAGTTAGTGACACACATCGGTGGTTTTGTTGCCAGAGATTGTTGACAGAGATGGAGTTCATACTGTATACTCCCAAAGACATAAACAGTAGCAAAGCCACCCTGGCATGCTCTGTGCTGCCCAGTCCTCAGAGCTTTAAAGGGCTGCTGGGTGGTTAAGACTTGTTATGGTGAACATTAGAAGTAAGTTAGGGTTAGGATTAGGGGTTGAGGTTAGGAAAGGAGCTAGGAGATGCATTTATTCAACCAGTGTCCTCTCACATACACTACCAGTCAAAAGTTTGGACACACATAGAACTGACCATGTTTGTGAAAGAAAAGTAGATTTCATAACATCAAATTGATCAGAATGAATGTGTCGACATTGTTCATATTGTAAATGACTATTGTAGCTGAAAA